>DWHQ01001152.1:0-11434 GCA_018247955.1 Eurytides marcellus marcellus | reverse complement strand
CTTTAGATTAGTTCTACAGTTCATATATTAAGGTTTCTGACTAAAATCCATATTATGTAAAAAATAAAATAAAAATCAAAAATATTTTTAGACTTCATATTTCTTTTATAACTCTTTTTTGTAATAAAAATATTTGTACACTATGTTACTATTGTAGATTAAGCTTAATTTATTGTATTCTGATGTTAAAATGCCATTGCGAATATTTTCAATAAATTTTATTAATTAACTCGCAATCTGCCTGTGACTTATTAGTTAAACAATAGATATTTCAAGTTCGATTGCTAAGCGTCAATTGTAAATTTATATTTATTCTTCATATTTATTTAATTTATTATGTTTACAAGTGTACAGCTCAAATCTTTAGTACAATAAAATGTAAATAGCATTAAGAAACTAAACTTAATTATATTTTTATAAATAATGTTTTGTTATGCTCAAATTAAATTTACTTTCGATTCGAAAATTTTTATTGCTTTGAAAAGAAAAAATACCTTGGACCCATGTTAAGATCAGATAATTTACCTTTATATTTTTACATTTATCTGTAATGTTTTTAAAGTTTTTAATCATCATCAATTATCATTTCTGCAGATGTCCCTTTTTCTTGAATAGGTTTCTTATGGTTTAATAGTTTATGTATACCAGAGTATACTTCATCCAGCAAATTATCTCTTAACATTTTAAACTCTTCTAAGCCGCAGGCAAACACATCTATTTCACTACCAATCTTTCCTTGTATGGTTGGATTTTTGCTTTCATTCATCTTAATCATACATTTATCAAGGTATTCAAGCAACATGGATGTTTGATTTAAAATGGATAAGCCACAATCAAGGTAATTTCTGGATTGAGTAGTATCAAGTGGTACTTCCTCATCATAATGAGATAACTGCTCTATATTAGCAGCAATTTTGTAATTTGGTGTAGTTGCTATAATTCTAAATGGAACCACATCATTGATGTAGTGGATCAAGGACAGCACCTGCGAGGGACATCTGTAAATATAATTTAATTTTAAATTATTATTTGAAAATACCCTCTGAACATTGAAGTGCTTATAAATTATGAAAATATAGTAATTAATATAATTTCAATTATAAGTTATGGTTAAATTTTAGGTTTAATTACTATTATATTAATCAACAACAACAACAATAAAATTACCTTGAATGCACTTCAATTGTTAATTTTCTACAATTATCTAATTTATTTTTATCAAATATTACTAGCATGCCATGAAGAATGTGATAAGGCGATATTTTGTGAATTGCAGCCCCATGTGTTATTTGTAATTGTTCCATTTTTAGATGTTTGCAAAATATATCTGTTTCAGTTATATTTAATTCATCTTCTTTGTTTTTAATATGTCGAAGGTTAAGTGTTGTTTTATAACTAGTAGCAAGAACTGCCAGTATAACATGTTTCTCATCTGAAATATAGAAATAATACAACAAATCAAAATAGTTTATATGTAAGTTTATATATAACTTACAGTTTTAGACAAAGTCAACTTTAGGTTTCTTTACTCTGTTATCACTAATTTAGGTTCAAAGTGTTGAAAATTTACTTGCTTATTATGTTTTTTTTTTATAATTCTAAACAACAATTAAAAAATAAAGGCTAAATATTTATAACTTTGATAAAATTCCTGTACAAAAAATAAACACAGTAGGTATATAAAATAAAGATAGTAGTTACCTGTATCAGGGTTTGCTAGGACATCAAAATTGGTTCCCATAATATCAGTCGCGGTTAAACACACTTTTTCTAATGGCAGAAGATAATCTTTTCCAGCTTTTTTAAATGTAAACACCATGTCTAAGACAATTTGATCTGTAATGTTGTTTTGTAACTCTTGTAGATCGATGCTTGTCACAATTGCAACTTCAGCTTGGGTGCTAATATTCTGATTGTCATTTTCTATCCAATGTGTATCAATTTGCTCAAATACTTTAGTCCGATAAACAAGTGAACTTTTTAGAGAACTATTTAGGAGAATATAGACATCCTCTAATGGTCTAGAAAGAACACTTTTAATTTTAAAAATATAAGAAAAACGGACATAAAATGTTTTTGTTATTATAGATCATTTAAAATATTATGTGTATATTTTTATAACTAATATCTATTTCTATAAATAACCAGTTCTGACTGAGAGTGACAAAACAAGAAAGTTTTGTGCCTGATATTAAGCACAGAATCTGCTTAGCCCTACATTTATCTTGTTGGCCAGAGATTTATTATGGTACAAATCAATGGCCAGTCATTACACTGGTAACATTGCCTTTAACACTAGAACACAGTAGGGGTAGTACTTATTGACAGTAGTATAACTGGCATTGTAATGGTACCTCCCCAGGCAGACTCTCCAAGTCCTATTAATTAGGAACTATAGAAAAGAGTCAGTGAAGTTATAAATTAATGAAAAAATTTGTTAATACATTCCAGTCAATGTTCATTTTATTAAGTTTTTATTTGGAGTACTAACTCACATAGTATCTTCATTCAGCACAATCAAACCTATAACAATTTTCTTATTGCATAATTTAACCCATGGAGTCCATGTCTTCAAATGCATTTTCGATATAATCTGAAATTTATAATTTTGCAATATGAAGCACTTTAATAATTTCATTAATATAATATAATTTTCATCACTTTTGCATTACGATACATATTTATAGATCTACATTAAATGATCATATTTAGTATGAGAGTTTATAATTTCAAATGAAAGTGGTAAGACACTTTTGCAGTCTGTCTAGATTAGTACCACTTCATAGTTTCTGCATTTTCACATTCCCTTTTTTTAACCACTTTATTATTTTTTATTTTAATTTTACCTAATGCTAAGAAATTCAGTTGTTCGACTGTGATTTTTTTTTCATCAATGTTGTACAAACCTTTAATTAAAAAAAAACAACATTTTAATTAAGTATTCAATGTAAGATAATTTTATGTACTTTGACTTTATTTAAATAAATAGTTAGTTATTCCTAATGTGCCGCCAATCAGTAACACTGTGCTCCGATTTGAAAAGAAATATGGCCAGTGCAATAACTTAGTGTAAATAGACCAACTTATATTTCTGGATGTGCAGAGCACAGATAGCAGTTTTGAACTTGTGCAGTTTCAGAGAGTCAAAATACTGTAGAATGTTTTGCTGTTATAGGCAAGGACATCTCTTACCACCATACAAACAGCTTACTTATGTCATCATTTCTTTTTTTACAGTTACAGTAAATGTTAATGCAAACATTAAGAGTATTTTTAAGCTTACAAGCAATCCTAGTATAAAAAAAAACAATAGTTTTTTCAGATACAATTTGTCTCACAATATCAGATTATGAAATATTTGGACACTTACTTCTTTAACACTAATGTTATACATAGCGTTATTAAGATTTGGACAGATTTTCTGATATAAATAAAAAGTTGCTACTTGGCGCAAATTCAGAAACTCAATATATTTCTTTTCATTGCATTGAAGATTATATTTGGCCTCTGTTAATTTTCTTGTTAATTGCATTAAAATTGGGGCCTGGTCATTAGACTGTAAAGTTTCAAAATTTAAACATCTCTCACTTAGGTTTTGAAAATTATCATCAAAATATAATGGTACTGCATCATCTTTACGAATAATTTTTAAAGAAGCTTGACCACTGCACATTGAATCATAAACTTCATAGCTCTCTACATCATTGATTCTGTGTTCAAGAGTTAGCTCATCTTTGCAAGACAAAATAAAAAGTTCGTCTTCGGTCATGACAAAATAATACAGGTCACAATTATTATTCCTAAATGTTCGTATTTCTTGTAATTTTTTAGATGATTCTAGTAAAAGAGATGACATCCGATCCCGTTTATAATATTCTATTAATTCTCCGCGTTGTGTACAAACCAGGACGTCAATAACTCTTTCAGCTCTTGGATGTTTATCAAAAAATACAAAGCATGAAATTTCATTGACAACTGATACTGGTACCATAGTTAATAAATCCTGGCGAATATTCCCTTGTATCATTTTTATTTAATGGTATTTATTAATGTACTCTATGATAATTTCGAAAATATTTATTTCTTCTTTTTCTCATTGAATGTTTGAGTTCAAAAAAAAGGATGACAGATAGAAATTGGCATATTGATAACAAAATTGTGACAGACCGCGGAAAAAGTTATTTGAAATAACGGACCAAGGCCCCGATCTAAAATTTTGGTTTGACCTTTCTAACTTATGCAAAACGAAATGTAGTAAAACGAGATAGATATATTCCACCTAACGTGTTTTGGAGCGGAACACGAAATCGTTTTATTTTTATTTGATAGCCAGTCTGGTCATCGAAATAAACGATGGTTTATTTGATTTAAACCATTATTTTAAAGTGCTGAACATGTATTTCTGTTTTATATTTATGTATTATATTAACATGTATTTCTGTTTTATATTGCTATAAGCAACGCAAGCGCGTTGCTTATAGCTGTAAAAGCCGCCACAGCGGAAAATCACGTTAATTTGTCAGGCTTGATAATTACTCTAAGTAGCGGACTGTTTTGAAAACGCGTAATGGCGCCAGTCTGTCTGGCTTCAGTTGACAGTTTGACAGGTTGACAGAAAGCATTTAACCTAAAACTATCGTCATTTTTGAAAGTTATTGTAGAAAACAAAAACTATTAAACAATTTTGTTATTAAATAATTCTACTTAGATTAGTTTAAGTTATCACTTCTGTTGGGCGTCCCGCGACGCACTCTTTTTACGGTAATGCTGTTCTTTGTTTTTTCGGCTACTAAGAATAATTATAGGAAATTCATCAATCTATACTTCACTTTTCTTCCTTCTCTTTTTTTGTTATCTATAGATACACATTCTACGGCCACGGGTATGCTCAAATACATGTTTAAGCATTTTATGCAGGAAATAATAAATCCATAATGCCAACTTATAGCTACCATTTATTATTGTAGCAAATCAGCTGTCGCAGTCGATCACTTTATTTGAAAATTCAGTCTTGATTTTTAAATTATTGATTATCGCTTTTCCTTTTCTCTTCCTTCAAATTAGAGATATATGTATATAACTAAAAAGAAATAAGATTTTAAGAAAGTATAATATCTTTATACCCAGTGTAAGTGCTTGCAGCAAATAACTTAGGGTGTAGAATGTGGTGTTGTGGACCTATCTTTGGACTATGTAAAAGAAAGATTCTTACAATTAGCAACTTTGCAAGTTTTTCAAAAACTGTTGTCAATATTCTTCGGTAAAATTTTTGAATGCCCGTCTGTTTCTTCCATAGAGCCCCAAAGATTGACCTTTTTTGCTTTTCTTTTTCTGAAAATTTAAATTAACTTCTGATTTTGACTTTGATGATGTTTTTGTGGTCATTGAGGATGATGTTTACGGTTTGAGTTCTAGGGATTATGTAAAGTTTCGTCGGGATACCGAACTCGTGGAAAAGCTAGTTTCCACGAATTGAATTGACCATGAAGGTCCTTATAATTTTTGTATTTATTTAATGATTGTCGGCTACTAGCCATCAGGGAATGGTATACGGACCACAACGGCAACGGCCGTAGACTGTATATATCTAATCGGTTGCTGGGGGCGGTGAGAACCGCCCCAGAACGCAGTCGTACCTATTGTACGCTAGCAGCTGAAAATTTGAAGTAGTCAAGTAATTCAAGATAAAAAAAAAGAAAATGTTATTTCTTCATGTAGCCTAAGAAAATAAGTTAAAAATATCTATAGTTCGCCATAAACTCTATTTCTGTGAAATTTTTACTGAAGAAGTCTTTCTTTACAGTTACAAAATTTTTAGTTTTGTATTAATTACTATTACATATTAGCTACGAACCGAACGTTGAAGAAATATCACTCTTTCTACTCTGTTTGAAAATCTTTTATAAGTATGAATTCGAAGAACATCTTAATTAATAATCTATATAGCAATATAATCTATTTTAATTAATTTATTTCCTTTCATTTTAAATTTAATTTGTAAACTATTTAATAATAATTATAATAACAATTAACCCTGTTTGAAAAATTGTCTCATCTTACCGTTAAACGTTTAAAAGCGGTTTATAACCGCTAACTCATTCTGCATACATATGATAATATTGTGTTCAACTTGAAAAATGTCAGAGTTCATGGAGCCAGCATTTGAGAATAGGAATAGTGAAGGCCATGTTAGCGCCTTTGTTGTTTGAATAGCTTCATTTTAAAACCAAATGTAACTATATGTATTTCTTATTTTGCAACAAGGCACTTTTTATTTTTCCAACACATGGAAAATTAGTTATTAACATAACGAAATATCACTATAAATTTCAAAGTTCGTCATGTATCAAACATTAAATTGCCCTTAAATACTGTTACTCGGCAATTATACTGTAGAAATTAAAAAAATGTTAGTATCCTATACGAGAACGTAAAACTTCTATAGATGCATTAAAAATGTAGTATAATAATGATTCACAAGAGTGAACTCTTAAAATAAGACTATAATGTTTAGTTAACATTGACACTTCAAACACTACAGAAGTCATGGTCATGGCCCAGTTGGAGATAATGCTTTAATGACACAATCAGATCAAAGTTACATTATTTTAAATCCTAAATCGTACTACGCAGCATCTTGTGCCATTGCGTTGATACACAGTTGATTGAAAAAACTTTTCTTTATCTTATCAAATCTTATGCTCAGCCTTCGTGGCCTAGTAGTGTAAAACGCCGCTTTACAAAGCGGAGGTCGTGGGTTCGAATCTCGCGAGAAGAAAATGAGCGATGACTTTTCGTCGTTGTTTCTTAGTTGAGTTAGAACATTACGAGCTGATCACCCAATTGTCGGTAAATAATATGATTCATGGGTCGGATGGGCATGTAAAAAGTCTATCCCGGCTACTTTTCGACGTCAACTACCGGTGGCTCGGAGAAGTTTACTAAGAGGTAGTGTGGCTGACTGACTAAGAGGTAGGTTTAATGTCACCGCCTCTGCGCCTGATCTATTAGCGTTTGTGTCGGATATCCGTCCCCTCGGTCTGTGTTACTAGTGTGTGTGAGTGTGCACTATATTATATTTTACGCCTTGGCTGAAATCGGTCGGGAAGGACACACATTATAATTTCTTTAAATAAAACGTCAGAGGCAAATTCACCTAAATAGTGGAGTTATTGTTCACCTTATTCGGACTTATCGTCACTACTAGACAATTTTCCTGATTAATAGTAAAATTGAGATATATTTAGGTAGTGTGGATTAAATAAACAAGAACGAATAGCACAAACAGTTTGCCCTAGAAAAAGATTTAAATTATTATTTTTTATGGAGTAGGAGACAAACGTGCAAGCGAGAACCTGCTAAGCGATCACCGCTGCCTATGGATATTCGCAACATCTTGAATTCGTGAGGGGTGGTCATCGGCCAATTTATTAACCGGAAGAAACGCGGAAGCGCAAACACTCACTTCACACAAACTTTTGTATAGTGTCATAGCAGCGGAAGCTACTGCGTGACTCTGCCACCGTTAAAACAAAAACTGGAACTGAAGGAGACAAAGCATACTTCAGTTTTTATGTTTATTCAGTGGCTTTACACAAGTTGTTTTTTGTGTGGTTCTACCACCAAAAAGTTTAAAATATTACCACGCCAACTATTATTACACTACTGTTTCACACAGAACAAAGAGATAAAAAATAATACATCAAAATACTATAAAATATTTATTATAGGTACAGAATAGCAACCGCTAACACAATGATATAACTTTCTGCTAATTGCATACAGAATCAATGAGTTCCCGTATGCCTTTTTGTTCGTACGTTGTATTTCGCTGCTTTCAAACTTTTGTAAAGTCATAGAAATGAACTCGGGAATAATGGCTGTTGCGTTTGAAAGCATTCTGATATCACAGTCATTATTGAAACATCATCACCAAAGCTTTAGCGACGGACTTTTTAGCATTGAAGTTATTAAAGCCAGAAATCTATAAATAAAAATATTTTATTATTTTAATACAAATTTTACCGAAATTATTATCTTTAACTTTTTAATACACTTACGGGCATAAAATCTGCATCTAACTATGATTAAATAATTATATACAATGGGATGACTCGACTAAAATTTATAATCTATCTGTTTTTCTACGCTTTAAAGCTTGGTTTTTTGTCTCTTTGAAATCTTATTGTATCTAGTACGGTGGTGATTCAAGGAAAAAGAAGCAAATCAAAACTAGGTAGAAAAACTTATTTATCGAGATTAAAAAAAAGACTTATTTGATAAACGTTTAATTAAAGGATGTTGCCACTCCGTCCCTTCATTACTAATTGCAAACTATTTCGCATTGATCTTGAAAACTTCTTCAGATACGGTCTCCGCAGTTTTTATGTTTGGATTTCTATAGTAAAGTTAATTATTTTATTTAAAAAAAAACTGAATTTAATTAAGCTTTATTTTTAATTAGCTTTCTCTATTTTTATGAATAGATAAATTAAGAAATTCGATTTTTATATCAGACTTTTATGCAAATAAAAATCATAGTGAAAGTCTTATTAGATTTTAAGTGAAACATCAATACTATTACCCTACTTTAAAATGTTACATATTGATAAAATATATACAGTAGATAGATTATCCGAATCAAATAAAACGAGTGGTACATAATCGAAAATCCGGATAATTGAATACAAAGCTTAATCGAAGGATATTTAAACATAATGAACTATTATTTAAGGGTTTTACATACTTCGCTTGGACAATGAGATATAAAAAAATACGCGCTATAATGGCGGTGAATAATTTTAAGAAATTATTTAATTAATTGTATTTGAACGACATATACAATTTATTATTTTGTATGAAAGAAACTTGTTATTGATCTTTGTCGTAATCACGTCTTTTTATTGACGCAAAGTGCCTAATCCTATGGGTGTTTATGGTAGTCATTAACGTACAACATTACCCTTTTTTTTTGCTTTGACATTGTATATAACACTTGACGTAAACGAAAGATAACATATCCAGCCTAACGTAACTAACTAAATTAAAACACCTTTTAGTGAGCAAACGAGCATGTGAAGCACCTGATAGAAAGCAATAACAATGGACTGCGGCCCATGGACATTTGCAACGTTTAACATTTTGCATATGCGTTTAAGGTGGGAATTTTTGGAAAGGATAAGGGAGAGGGAGGCATGAAAAGGAGAGAGGAGAGATAGGGTGGGCCACTCAGACGAAACGCGGAAACACTTCCACTTTACGCCGATTTTCTGTGAAGTCGTGTAGGTATACTTATCCGGGTCGAGCCGGCCCATTCAGCAGCAGTGGAAGCTGCGTCGCTCTACCACCGTAACGCGTCTCTACTTTGAAGAAAATAAGTGAGAACGGAAGTGCATGGTCGAAAGCGGGAACGAACTTGTCTTAATATTACATATATTATGTGTAGGCGGTTAATATATTTTTAAATTAGCAATTAGAGATGTGACATGTGAGTCAGGATAATCGGGACTCTACTGCACTGGAAATTAAAACTTTTTTCTTGAGCAAAAAATAAAACGTCACTCACGCAATTACTCCAACCATTCATTAAATGATCATCAGTGAACTTCATCGAAGGTAACCTAAAATGTAAGTTAATAGAAATAGATATACTAAAAAATACTTTTCGTGGACAACAACAAATCGGGTCGTTTTTTTGTATTCATTAGCCCGAGTGACCCCGTTTCTAAATATTAATTTTACAGCATAATGCTGCGCTGGTAAGTTCAAACAAAAATGAACTCTAAATGTACCAACTGTGGAATTACAAAGATGCGGATTTATGTTCTATTGTTATTTTCATGTACTATATTTTAGATTACCAGAATAATTACATAGGCCATAGTTGATTTTATGATGTAAAGTAGCAAATACTAGCACATTATTTAAAAACAATATTTTGATTTCATAAATAATTAAAAAATAACTGTGCCAGATGGTCGATGCATCAATAGTTCATGCCTACGGAAAATTTTTCTATTTCATGCCTATGAGCATATGAGTTCCACTTTGGGTATAGAAAAAAATTATAACGGCAATTGATTGCTAATTTTATATTGTATAATCTAAAAATCGTCAGCAAAGTTTTTGCTTCGTTGAGAGCTCCATCAGAATAAATTTAGCTAAATAAAAAAGCAAAAGAATATAATATCCCTTAATTAAGAAGGTCGATAGGTGTTATTGTAATATTATTATACAAGTGAATGTGACATCTTGCAATATCTGATTTACCTTACGATTACTTAATTATTTTTTAATTAATTACGCGATACTAAGGAACTACCTCATGTGCACATATAGCTTATATTTTGTATGAGTTCCCCGCACTGTCTGTATGCCAGATTAATTGAATACAACCTGTTCATAAATACGTGAGATACGGTTCAATGATTCTGGGGCATATCATTGATGTGTTGATTGACACCGATTCGGGTCATAGAACGGCGATCAAGATTTTTGCGTATATGCAGCGTGATATAACTGTACATTGACATTACACTGACATTAGCAGTTCTTAAAACGAACGTGTTATCAAAACACCGCGAACAAGATGGACGACCGCTAGTTTGGAAACGGAAACGCTAAATCCACTTTCGAATTAGTTTATTGTCCGCTATAACGTCGTGCGACTTTATCAACTTTGCGTTTTGTCTGAGAGCGATAGCGACATGTGATGTGTTGATTAACACTATTTTTTGTTACAAATAGTAACAAAAGATAATGTTAATGAACGTAAAATATTAACCAAAAAATAAACACGAGTAAAATTGATGATCTACATGATATTACAATCATGCACCATGGCCCCTAACCTTATAATAAATGGATCTGAAGTAAAAAGTATTTTAAATGAATAATCTGCAAAATACACACTATGTTTTATGGTACAATTTCATACATCATCCTTTTTAATTTTATTAAATATGTAACAACGCTAATTTTGAAAGTTTTAAAAAATAAGTAACAGCGAAAATAAGTGTCAAGAAATCACTGCTCATTTTCTTATTCCAGTGACGCAGTGACTTTCGTGCGTTAATGCTGGAAATATCTAAAGCTGGTACGTATAGCAAACCTCATCGACGGCCTACGCATTCAATGACTGTGGGTTGGGACAGTTTAAAATAGTCGCTATAAATGGCGTACTTCCTTTTCTGAGGTGGACGCTGATTGTCACTGAAATGGCGATGGAAGAGACCCGTCTAATTCAGTATTATAGGAATATAAATTATAAGAATTGCATAAAAAATAAATATAACATCAAGAATTTGTGAATATAAGAATAATGAGATAGTTAACTATCTTATTATTCTTAAAATTAAAATTATATAGTTTGTTATTTGCTGTTTTATTTTCTCTACAGTTCTTATTATTTTTACTAAAAGTGGTGGTTTTTAAC
>DWHQ01001151.1:0-11434 GCA_018247955.1 Eurytides marcellus marcellus | reverse complement strand
CTATTATTATTATAGTAATTAAATATTATAACTATAAGTCTTATAATTCTAAAGCAACTATTGCGTTTCTTGTCATCTGTTCTCAGTAGAACTGCACTCTGAGCTGGTGGTAGTTAGAAGTAAAATAAAAAAGTTGTCAATTCAGAAGCACTTCTGAATTTTCAACTTTTTTATTTTTATAAGGGCTTTAAAAGTGCTTATTCAAATAAATATATAAACTATTCTTACAACTGGATGTAAAACATATTAATATAAAAGTTTGAAAATACTTACGCACACACATACAAAACTATTTTTTTACTATTTTAAAATCAATTATTTAATTTACAGTACCATCCAGATGCAGGCAAAATCTTTTCAGATGTAAGGGTCTCTACAGATATGACATCATTGTACTTTCCTTTAAAAAATGCAATTGACAAAATTATTGGGTACCGCAAGATCCAAGCTGGAAGAGAGGATGAAGCAGAAAACTACGGGCAACACACAACAGGCCTATTCTGGTGTAAAGCACACAAAGTAAGCCACAATGCCCAAGCAGTGTTGGTTCCCAATATACAGGATGTGTTGCATTTAGCAGCTCACAAAGTTCCAGGTATAAAAATAATATATCATTATATACAACTTCTACCTGACATAGCAGAAATTATCCTGCTGTTTTCATTATACATCTGAACTGATTATAAAATAAATATACTTTAGTTCATTATTAGTTTATTACCCTATTAAAGCACCATCTCTTGTTACACAGTAATATAATATGGTAAATTACTATGCTTTGTAAAATCTCTGATTATCAAAATGTCAGTAATACTGGCACATCAGAGTTTTGTATTAGAATAAATGGCAGTATCCGCACACAATATCCGTCAGCATTTTTATATTTTTTTTTACTGATAATTAAAATATAACTTTATACATACTTTATTTATACATAGTTGGGCAAGTAATGCTCACATTATTTGTAAAAAGCAATGAGTAAATGTAGAACATCTGAAAGGTTATTATTGTTGTTAAGTGTATGACTATTTCTAGGTTCCCTTGTGTGGCTGAATAACTGCAGTCTACCACCTGTTGTGCTTCCAACACTTGAAGGATATCAAAAACTTTGCTTATGGGGTGAATGGGACAATATGCGGGCTGTAGCCGAAAAGCTGGGCGAAGAGAGGTGTCTTTTTGTGAGGTACAGCTGACTAACGTTAAAATACCAACAATATTAGCTATTGCAATATTTTGTTCATAACCAACTTGTTAGGCCAACAGATGGATTAGTGACCGCATCAGAAACCGCTGCGGCCAATCTGTCTCTAAAGGCACTGGTGTCAGAGGCGAAGCCGGCCGCCCATCGCTCTATTACGACATTTGCGGCTTTAAGAGAGGACGTATACTCGGAGCTTACGAACATTGATAAGGTTGTTTAATTCATAACTGAATATATTTCACTTCCGGTTCAAATCAATGGAATTCGAATTTAAAATTTCGAATTGCTCTCTACTCATTTCTTGCTACTAATTTCCTTCAGTAGAAATTCTCTAATATTTGTCTAACGATAAACAGTAATGAAGCATGATGAATCTGTAGTTCTAAACTAGCTTTAGGCGCCATGAATCTAACAAATGAATAATCTTAATATTTAAAATTCACGGTGTCGAGAAAATTATGACCGTGTTTATATAACAGAAGTATGGTGCAACATTCGATATATCTATTGTATGTATACATTTTCGAACGCATATTTAATATACTCTTAAATAGGTGCGCGGTGTAAAATGGCGTCGTTTTCCCGCCCTCACGCGGCTGTTGGGCGGACACCGGCGAGGCGAACTGACCATACTCACTGGCCCCACTGGATGTGGCAAGACCACGCTATGCGCCGAAATGTCACTCGATCTCGCGCAACAGGGGGTATTATTTTTTTTTTATTATTAACAAACTGAAAATTAACTAGATATGATGATGTACCCCTTAGAATGTGCAAAAAAACCTTTCATAATACATGTCTAAATTTTATTTCAAATCTATAAAAGGTATCATATGTTTTCTTTATGGTAACTGATGCCAAAAACAAAACACATTAAAAATGAGAAAGAACTGAGAATAAGATTAGAAGAGAAGAAAGAAGGAGAATGAGATAAGAAACAAAAAAAATTTAAACGGTTTAAACTTTTTTTAGCAACATGACTTCATCCAAATACAATTTTATAATAATTTTGCTGACAAAAGAATGTTTTTAGGTGACCACACTATGGGGAAGCTTCGAAATACGTAATTCGCGACTAGCGCGTACTATGCTGCAGCAATTTGCAGGTGTACCGCTAGAGCAGCACTTGCAAGACTTTCACAAATATGCGGATGACTTCCAGAAGCTTCCGATATACTATTTGGCGTTTCATGGACAGCAACCAATCAAAGTTGTGATGGAGGTATGGTACCCTGTTAAATCTTACGATACTTGGACTGTTTACAAGTATATTACAAGCTGAAAGATTTGTTCAAATAAAAAAGTAGTACAATCCTTATTTGACCAAATCTTTCAGCTTATTTTTACGGTGGTTGAGCCACGCAACAGCTTTCGCTGCTGCTGAATGGGCCGGCTTGAACCGTAAAAGTACCACGACCACGACTTCACGAAAAATCGGCGTAAAGTGGAAGTATTTGCACTTCCGCATTGCGTCTGGCGGCCCATCCCCTCCTTTCCAGCCTCCCCCTCCCCTTTCCCTTCCAAAAATTCCCAACTTAAAGACGGGCAACGTATTTGCAAAACATTCAACGTTGCAAATGTCCATTGGCAGCGGTTATTGCTTTCCATTAGCCGAGCCGCCCTATCATTCGTCTGCCCGCCTACTTCACAAAAAAAAATGAAATCTCTTTTCTTTTGCCAATTTATGCCGGCCTTTTAAAGAAGACCTAAGCAATCATCGACGTCCGTAAAAATCAAACACGTGCCAGTTTATTATTTTTCCATCATATGATATTGGTGGCCAGTACGGAATTAAATATGTATCGCCCAGTCGATATTCACCTCTAAACATATAGCAACAGGTTCGCTAATCGTGTAAACGTCCGCAGGCGGTAGAACACGCCCGGTACATGCACGACATCGCGCACGTGGTGGTGGACAACGTTCAGTTTATGCTGGGGCTGGGCGAGGAGCGCGACGGTGATCGTTACCTGCGCCAGGACGCGGTCGTGGCAGCGTTCCGGACATTCGCCACAGCGCGACACTGTCACGTCACGCTTGTCATGCATCCGCGAAAAGTAAGTGGCAGTGACATCTTATCTTGACTGACGCTGACGGTTTCAGCCTATGCGGCTCAAAGCTTCGTCGGATCACCGGATTCCGATGAAGCTTTATAGCAGCGACATGTTTATACTATATATGCACCTCTAAGCCCAAAATTTAAATGGTTCTTGGAAGTACGTCACTGGTCATGTATTTTATTGACTAGTAAATCCAGCTGACGTTCGACCGTTTTCAGTAGTTGACGAATTTAAACTTTGACTGCAATGCACACATTGACTATTATGTACATCGTGTATGTATGTACAGATGCAGAGGGATATTTGTTGCGTACTAACAAATTTATGGTAAAATGGCGCGATTCACAATACACCATGAAAATAAATAATATCTTAAAAGTTACTTAGCCAATTAGGACAAACCATAATTCTGTTTTTAAGCTAAAGAATCACGCATGGATATAAGTTTCATTAGCAATCGCATTCTACAAACATAGGAACTTAGGTAAAAAACAACCAGATGCCATGACGAATTATATATTTTTTATTTTAGTACATATTTATATGGTATTATAGTGTTCAATATTTTTAGGAACGTGAATCGGAAGACTTGTCCACCAGTTCGATCTTCGGCAGTGCTAAAGCATCGCAGGAGGCGGACAACGTGCTTATAATTCAGGTTTGACAGCAAGAATTTTAGATTTTGTGATAGGCTATGACTGTTATAGTCTAGGAAAACTTGACATGTTGCGTCAGCTTAGCACATACTCGGATAATGAATAAGTAGCCAAAGTACAGAACTTTGCATAAAAATATTTATAATTTTAAATTTTTTTTCACTTATGTTTCTCTCCAGCTTCACTTATAATTGAAGATTCCGTAATTCAATATATTTATCAATATTAACTCACAGTTGTTCACAGGACAAACGATTAACTGCCGTGCGTGGCAAAAAATACTTGCAAGTTGCAAAGAACCGCTACAGCGGCGACCTTGGAATCGTCCCATTGGACTTCGAAAAGGATTCCTTGAGTTACCAGTCAAAGAAGAAGAAATCGAAGCAAGATGATCCTGACAAGTTGCTGGACCAGTGTTTTGAAGAGTATTCAATAAATGACCGAAATTACGATGAGAAAGAACATGGCGCCCAGAAAAATAATAAAGTTGCCAAAGCAAAGAATAAAAAAGACGATGCTAGTACTTACTTAAGTGATATTTTAAATTTAAACAGGACTAGATGAAAGAACTTTATGATTACTCCTCCGTGTTATATTAATTTTTAGAACCAATAATTATATTAAGTTACTGTGTATAATTAAGAAAAAATTATTTAAAAAATAATAAGATACTTGTATAATAAAACTGCTTGAGATTTACTAAGTTGTGGTTTTTATAAAAAACATACATATTCGATCGTCAACTAATAGTATTATAAAAATTCATTAAGAATTACAGACTCCTGTGCGAGCTAGGCGGGTCATAAAAAACTCATTCTGCCTTATTAGTAACAATTTTTATATCACTTTGAACGTAACAAGATTATCTAAGGTGACACCTAGATATTCAATTGCAATCTCGTTAGATGCTTTTAAGAGTTGGGGGCCAGAAAGAGCTCGACAAGTAGGCTGGTTTGCACGAATCTTTCTGGCAAGGGAATATAACTTCTATTTTAAGACTTTTGCCAAACTAAAAGGAATTATAGGTTAGCTCCTGTTTCTGTCCTGTTCTTTTTTTTTGTCTCCTGCGTCGTATGAAGCGATTTGAGAGTACATGCTCCGACTTTAATTAGTAGTAGTGAGTAATTAACACAACAAATTACTCGCTTGAAATAAGTTCTAGATTATGGAAGCCCTTCATAGGCTCCGACTATGAAAATTTTATCAAAATCTAGACCTTACTTTGATGCTGTCTCTTTATTAATACAGTTTGAATATACCGATGACGTTTCTCTCTTCTGGGTAATTTATCTTACAAATAACTCATAGTAAAACTAAAAAAAAATCAAAGTCTTGTTCTTTAAACGTTAATATTATAGTTTTGTTAGTTGCATCACGTTTGCACTTAAAGATAATATCAGTAGAATTTAATTTAAAATGTTAAATAACTATTTTTCATTGCGAAATGATATCCACGTTAATGATATGAGTTGTGCACAATGAATATATAAGAAAAAGAAAATCCTTAAATAAAAAAGGAAATGAATATGAATGTTTAGGAATATGATACTACAACAAAACGTTAATTAAAGCTTTTAATGTATTGTGAGCTTCAAGACAGCCTTGTTTCCGTGAAGTGGGAAATTGTACTGGCTCAGTACAAAAAATAAGCTACTCTTCACAAGCCCAACTTAATACTTATCCTACCCAACACATATCTCTCTAATAATATAATCTCAATTAGATGGGTGGTATCTCCTATTACAATAAGTACAAGTCTTAAAACAATACAAAACATACACAATTGGATTCTGCAACAAGATCTGATTTGCATAAAGAGACCGCACCCAGAAAGTGAAACTTATATTCAGGTAATAGACAATGTCAATGTGTATGTATGACGTCAGTCAAGATAAGAATAGACAATGTATTTTCACTGCAATACAACTTGCAAAAAAAATCTTCTCAGGTTAATAAATAAAACTACAATGAATAAATACATTCTTATTATAAAAGATATTATGCTTCCATTAATAACTTTCTGTCACTTTTCACCACTAAATAATGTTATTACTAATATATATTTTTACAATAACACTATAACTAGAAGCAAAAACTTTACATATCATATATTTAAAATATTGTTGTTGCATTATATATATTTGTGTCTAAAATAAAAATTTAATACATGTCTTGTAAACATAAATGTAAAATATTAATTTTTAATGGAACATTCATCATAATTTAGAAAATATATACAAAACTATAACTTTGTAATATGATACAAATATTTTATAAATATATCTTTCTAAATTGCTTATATATTTTTAGTTGTAATATCTACGACATGAAATTTATATACATTATTTAATTAAATGAACTGCTTCAATTAATGAACATTCATTGGTGCGCTCTTGCTTTCTCTTACACTTTGGACATGGTATAGTTGCATTAAGACATTTAGCATGAAAGACACTTGAACATTCATCACATCTATATGTTGTGCTTGTTTCAAATGGATACAAAATTCTAGGATCCCGACACACCTCACATATAAAACCCTTCTGACTACAAAGCCAACAATCAAGAACATGTGATTTAGCAAAATTGACAACCTTCTCTAATTGCAATACCAAAGACCCATTGGGAATTTGAGCAAGGTCAGATATTGTATACAAATGCACATGATCATACAAATATTCTCTTGGCCAGACCCTCTTCTGTAACTCCTCAATGACTGGTTCTCTACAGGTAAATATATAAGATCTCAAAAAATTTAGCTGTATTCTCAATTCTTGTAAATGTGCCATATCAGAAACACCACAATATATCTTTGGATTAAGCTTCTTCATATCTATCCATGGATTATGTTGGAATTCTAATAAGAAAAGTGCAGATTTTTTTGAAACTGGGTACCTTTTGAAGTCCCAGTTGTGGATAACTCTTGCTGGAATTATGAACACATTAGGATCCATACAGTTTGAGCAGTAGTATTCCCCTGTGTAAGCACACACTTTAGCTTTAGAGACAGTACTGCCCAGTAAGTCTTGACAACCTTTGCACTGATAATTCTGATGGTCCAGGCCCTTTTCTCTTGATAGTGTACCAAGTTGCTGAACTAATTTCTGCAACTCTTGTACAGTAAAGGAACCTGTAGAATTGTTAGGTACAATTTCAAAATCAAAGCCGTGCATTGCAAGATCCTCAGGCATTATTGATTCTACCGTTAAATCACAAATATCACTGTCTTCATTTGTTAATTTCAATTCTCTATGAATATCTTTCATCATGTCTCTTAAATTTGGTGTGTTTATATGGGCCTCATTATCAATTAGAGAAGAAAGACTTTTTAATTCTGGAGTTTTAATGAGGCTGCTACCATGAGAAGAGTTTGAGTTCATTGATGTGTTTAATTCATCATTATTGTCTGTAGACCATCCTTTTCCACATAAAGAATTTCCTGTGATTACAACATCTGATGAATTGATAAAATCCCCTGACTCAATGGATGAAGGAAAGGCTTGAACATCTTGATCTTGACTGGTTGTAGGTCTTTCAATATCTACAGAAACTGATCCTGTGCTCTGATTGTGTGTTGGGAACTCATCTTTATTTTCTGGTACCACTTTATTATTCTCATTTTGAGTACCACCATTATTATCAGTTATAATCTCAGAATCCTTTGAAAGAATAAAACTTAAAGCTTCATCTTCATTCAGGGCTAACATTTTACCTAATCCAGAGAGATTAGAACTGTGTGAAGGTGTTGTTGATAACTTTGTTTTAACTTCATCACATAATGTACTAGCCACATCTAGCCCTGCACTGATTGGTGCAGCTTTCATAGTTGGCACCCATATCCCAGCTTGCATGAGCACCTGTTCTGGCCATTGATTTAGTAAACTTGAATTTATCGGCATGTTAAATTGAACACATGACTCCAATCCTTCAACAAGCTTCTGAGCTACTTCTAAAATTTCAGAATCACATACAAATGCTGACCTGTTGTAAAACGGTCGTACTGCCGTAATATTCTTCAAGAGAGTTGCCATATAGGATGACAATAAACATTCATTTAGAGCAATTCGTAGCCAAGCACGACACTGCCCTATTTCTGTGTTTATTTGTGGTAGAGAAGATATCTGGTCTATATTTTGACGATGAGATAAAACAAGGATTAAAGGCCAAAAGCTGGATTGTGGGCGATAATCAGGATCATTAGATATAACATTTTTAGCTTTGCGTAAAAAAGTATCTTTTAACCCATGAAGAAAAACAGCTTCCAATGACATACATAATGTGTTCGTGGAGTCTGAAGACCCAAGAACGCTATGAAAGTTCTCTTCAAATTGACTATTGTATTGTATGTCTTTTACACAATCTGACAAATTGTTTATCAATGATTCCTTGAGAATAGAATCACGACTTTGTTTATGAAAACTCGAAGCAACACTCTTGAAAAAAGACATTTTTATCGATCCCTAGAGATAACAGTAAAATAAGTTTGAATAATTACGTGTATTCTTGTGTTAAAACATCTCTTGCGATACGAAAACCAAAATACATTACGAATACAGCTTATTTCACAAACAATAATTGCGAATAATAGTAAACATACAAATGTCAAAAAGAAAATCAACAGTTCGGATATTTGCCAAAGAAGTAACAAATGTTACAGTTGTATCTTGAATAATGTACATGACTAAAATGGTTGCCAAACTCACTTATATTAATATCTATTAATAGAATATTAGGTCTGTTGTTATATATGACATTATATAAAAATTACGCCCCTGACCTAAAATTACAAAAAAGGAAACGGAGTCACATCATGAACATATAAAAGTTTTGCGATAAATGGTAAACTTTATGCATGCTAATTGCAATTCTAAATAGGGATATAAAAAATTACAGCACTAATTTCTCTTGATCAATGGTTTTGAATGTGACAAAAACAAAGCAAACCTTTACAATGGTACATTTAACACATAAAAAGAAAAAAACGTTGCCTCGCAAAATTATTCGATCAGCCCATTGCATGGAAATGCAAATCAAACTAATGACATCTTAGATCAGCGATTCCTAAAGTGGGGTCCGCGGAACCTAGCAGGGGTTCCTTAAAATAGTGACCAGGTTTCCGCAAAATTATAGGCCTATGGGTTCCCATCATGGGTATTTGGTGGGTGTTTCGTTATCTTAAAAGTTTAGGAACCCCTCCTTCAGATACTATTCTTACATTCAAAAGCCAAATAAAAGTTGTTGCGTAATAAAGCAAACTTTGCTATGTCTAACTTAACACCCGTTCCAGGTGTGATGTTTCATTTTTCATAATTTAATTTTAATCGACATCTAAAAATTCTTAAACTGCCCACATATTTCAGAGACATTTTGAAATAATCATAAACCATTCTAATTAGTTGGCGTGAGATTTAAGAACTTACTTTAAAGTGATGCCAATGACGCATTAACACGTGCAATAAATTATTTGCACATGCCACCATAGAAATAACGCGCCATATCAGAGACTTAATCATATGATTAATAATATACACTCGTTAATAAGTCCGTCGGCCAACGTGAGATCCCTGATTCGCAACTTAATCCGACATCATAGTACGCCTAGCCATTTTTGAATCGCTTTCATTATATATTTAATATTTTTTAATAATTGACGGTGAAAACAATCCACCGCTTATCCTCTTTATTGATTATGCTTAAAGGCAAGTTTCAAATGTGAATGCTTGAATCGCGTCACAGAGGTTGTATAATTGCAGTGGAGAAGACTAGACCATCATTTACCCGCCATGCACCAGCTATGGTGTTTTTCATGAGTCAGAGAGCTATCTATCCGCGGGCTTAACGAAACTGCCGACTGACAGCGTACTACGCAAGTAATTTTTTTTTAAGTCTCAAAAAAAAGTGTTTTTATATACCATCATACTTGTCTCTTGAATACTATAAAAATTAACAACTAAAATTTCTACTCATGGTTTTCAGCCCTCTGATGGTTAATCACTAAACAATTAATGACAATTGGTCACAATTACTTTTGCCCCGATTATTAAATGCAAAAATTGTCAATTTTTGACATAACTATTCTTATGTCATTTTGCTAAAAATTCCTGCAAAACTTATCGCCAAAATCAAAATAAAAAAACTCTGTAATCTATATTACTTAAAGAGTGCTACTAAAACAATTATTTTGTATTATGCTTTTTTTTTAGAAACTCTTATTTGGTAATTAAAAAATCTATTAATCAATTAGTTTGGTTTACATTTTTAACTAATCCTAGAAATGTTTATGATATTTTCTATTTTATTATTATGTTTACCAAACAGTTATTTCTCTTTTGATAATTTTTATAAAAACTTTGAAAAACATGGACAAGGTAGGTAACGGTAAATGGAAGTAACAGTTTTTAAGGTATGTATCTGAAATATAATTTTTATTTTCAGAATTAATACTTTGTAGAAAATGTGGAACAGATGTTGTGGACTCACATTATATCTTTACAAAACTTAGCCCTGGTGCGCGAAAAATTGAAAAACAAAAATTGTTTGGTAGAGTTAATGTAACAGTGCAAACATTAGTAAACCCCTTTGGCATCAATTTTGATATTATTACTTCAGAAAAAGCAAGATGCAAAAATATAGGACCAGTAAGTTTTGCATTTATTGCAATCATGTTTTTTTAATTGATTTAAATTGGAGAACAATATACATTAGTGATGTGATGTATAGTTTTAGAAGACTACTATTACCATTTTTTATTATATTTCAATGTAATTCCTTTTGTGACAATCAACATCAATCAACAAACCAAACAACTGCTACTAATGTCCCCAAAATACAAAAATGTCCCACATAGTCTAGACTTACCTAGTAGATTTAGATTACTGATGCCTGTTTTCAGCAACATACCCTAAGTTTATGGGATCCCCTAAACATGATTAGCAGGCTGTTAAAAGATGGTTTCTGTATCACCAGCTGTTAGGGGTCAACTAAATGTTAAAAGATCCCCTAAATTTAAACCGTCACCAGTTGTAAAGTAAAAATATTTATAACTTTGAGTTTTATCTAGTGAGTGTAGTCAGAGGTCCTCTTTTTCAGGAATTTAAAACTCAACTGCATCATCCTTGACCAATGTCAATCACGGATAGTCTATCTATGCCCAGCTTTATGAGCTACATGCTTTATAATATATTGCCATCGGAACTATCTTAAATTTTTATAAATCATCAAACTATAAATAATTTTGTAGTTTATACTTTTATTTAAAATATATATAGTGATTGAGTTAGTTGTGAGAATAATAATTAATCCTAATAATCCAGAGGTGCCTTTGTATGTTGAACATTGAAATTTTCCATTTTTTGCTCATGGGTGTAGTTTAAATAAGAAATAATACAGAAAATCTGACAACTGTACTGATAAAGCTAGACCTTGGTGATATCAAGCTTTAGTCATTGCTAAAATACATCTTAGCAGCAGCTAAACATAATCAAAAGCTGTTTCCATTTTTTAACACAATTATATTA
>DWHQ01001150.1:0-11441 GCA_018247955.1 Eurytides marcellus marcellus | reverse complement strand
AACTATCAGATAATATTTATAACTTCTCCCGCATAAAAAAAATTGAATAATTTCGTATACTAAATATTGATATTTCTTAATATAGTATTTTTCAATATGAATCACTCTTCCAAGATTATTGATACAAAAGAATTTAAACTTGACTGGATGAAAAAAAAGTTTTAACATTTGAAAATTTAAACAAATTAATAAATATATAGGGGGAGTGCGAACTAATAGTAGGAAGAATTAAAAAAAAAGTTTGTTAGGTTTATATATATGGATTTAATATTTAAGTCAATGGTTTTTGTGCTTTAGGTCTGTAGTTACATGTTGCTTTAAGCCATTTTTTGACATGTCTGTGATTAAAGTGAACGTTTAGGTGTCACCGATACTCTTACAATTTTGTCAGTGATTATTTCAGTTGAATTGGTCTATTCTGGTCTATTTTAAGCATACACTTTATTAAGAAGTTTGATTAAACAGTGTCCTATTAATTTGAAAGAAAAAAATACGAATCAAAATATTTTTATAACTTTTGTTACAACTTGTGCTTTTCGAATCCATAAATTCTTTTTTGTGCCTTTGTACATCTCTCATTAGTTATGCAAATTTACCTAAAAAAGGCAATTCTGAAACGTTATCGTAACGCGTTCGTACCGGTACAAGTTCCGGGAACTGGTCAGGTCCTCGCAAGAATACGTGCCCGGATTCACATCTGATGCGATGCTTATCTGACGCACTTAAGATCCACTGAGTCACCTTTCCGCGTGTCACCCGCGCGCCGCCCTACGAAAGAAACTGGAAACTCACCAGCAGGATAGACGCGGTTCCGTTTGCTGCCTCAAGCGTGTCGCTCGCGGCAGAGCCGCAGCGTTAGTGCCGCATTTATGCATTTCTAACAATCACTATGCAAAACTATTTGCATCATTGATTACTAGGGCCACCCATAAGCCACTGTTAACTCTACATAGGATCGACCTTGATCTCATAGATGATTGACGTAAGACTATCGAACATTGTATTTTGTTTTTGGGAATGCGGGACGCGTTGTTTAAAAGTCATGTACGCAACTACAACCCCATGGGTATTATTGTTGTCAACAGATGGAGTAGCAAATAACTTCAGGAGAAACGCTTACTGTGTTCCTATGTTAATGATACTTTCTCTACTACCATTAATACCGCTGAATCTATCGCAAGCGATTGACGCCTGACGCGATTATCGGAAGTCTGCCCTGTGATATGTTTGTACACCGGTAGCCGCCTGTTCTATAATAGTCCTGCGGGTGTGACTTTCACTATGCGCTCGTACGACCGTCGGGCACAGAAAAACGTGTGTACAATTGTGTTTAATACATATTACACGGGCGCGGTCGGGCTCCGTCAATATTTGTTTAGGTTACAGACCTACCGCGGCATAGATTCCGAGAACGCCTAGTGGGGATCTTATTGAATTATGGCGTACGGTTTTATGGGAGAGGTGGTCCGTTAAGAACGATTTGTACGTCACGCCTCGTGCGAACGATTTGCGGTTTTATTGCAAAGCTTCGGATGAACGAACACTATTTAGCTAGACAGTGCCCTGCGACCCTTTTAGGTGGAGTATCTTTGGGTGGCTGCGAACGATAGAGCTGTATTAATGTTTACTTCAATGTGAATCGTACATGAATGGTAAAATATTATTCGGCCACGGATGATCGCTGATAGTTTGATAACAAGTATTTATGTCTCTGCATTTCATCTGATAAGTAAAGCTTGTTTAGTATTACGGATGATGATAATCTTTGTCCACTTACACTCGAGTGATATGCTTAAATGCTGTGAGAGGTCGTAAATAACGTTTTTTAACTTGCTGTTATGAGTTAAAGATAAGTTTAGATTAAATTGTGGAGTTGTAAAAAAAATTGCATCTCATCACTCTTTTCGGGATAAATGGACGTATGTTAAATAAATATTTGTCGGACAGATATTGTCTCAACTAAGGTACAAATATAGTATAGATTTTTATTTATTTGTTATCAAATGCCTAGACGATTTACTTGACAGTAAATGATCCTCCCCCATGGATGTCCCCCACAATGTCCGCAAAGTAACATTTTTTAGCCAAGCGACCGGTCCTGGCTTACCTCGCTTACTAGGTATAATTCTGAATGAAGTTTTGGTTAGAATTTTTGGCATTGACTTATTGATTCTGATTTTTGTCCTAGGGGCTTCGTGGGATTCTACAGAAACTATGGATAAATAGGATTTGGATGCAGAAGTATCGACCCGACATCTCGTACTTTGTAATCATGTTTTTGTTCAATTTCTTGTAAAGTAGTGATCCGCCTCCGGATAAGCCTGCTCATGCATAAATTTATTAATGTGTATTGTATTAAATAAATAATTAGACGGGGAAATAGACGATACGACACATCTCATTTGCCCAAATAGCACAACTTAGTGTTTTGAGTCAACCACAACCGTTTAAAAATCTTTTATACAAACGGTATTAAAATCTTTATTTTTAATTTATAAGATGATACACTGTTCTCTCAAAATTTCTTTAAAATCATTTCCCTTCAAACCGCTCCCTTCGAAATATTAGTGTACGTTAGTTGTTGTTTTTAGGTAATCACTAGCAATGTATTTATCTAGATGGAGATTGGTAAAGAATTTTAGCAGTAATAATGTCCTCCTATTGGATTTCGACGACGGTGGCCGTCCACAATATTCCAATAATCTACGAGCAACATTTTACTATATTGTGTGCTTAAGTGTTTACGCAGACACAGGTGCACTCACTTTTCCCTTATACCTCTAGGCCACGGTGGCACTTATTATCACAACAAAGCTCCAAAACTCTTTCTCATTCTCATCTCATCCCAAAAATCTCTTTCATTAAAATAACGCAAACGTTTCAGTTTTAGTGTAGCTTCTAGCAAAGACGGCTTGATGGAGACATTAATTCATGATAATTAATATTCATGATAAACGCTTAAGATATAGATCGATTGTCTGAATGTTGAATGCCTGAGCGACAACACTTACATATCTGGTTTTTATCGCAACACTCAGCCTCCCGGCTCCTATTTATTGATGCTGGTATTTTTACAGCAAGTGCCATTACTATTATTTTTATACTGAATAATGTTCACTGTTTATTTTATAGCTATAGGAATTTGTATATTTCATGCATTAACTGTGAGAATATACAATAGAAATTGATGCATATATTATTTTATTTTACAAAATCTCTATTTCATAGTCTTAATAAATAACAGTAGGTATGCATAGACTAATGTGTAAATCATGATTATTCGCCAAGGAATGGTTGCAATCTTTGAGTGATTTCGATTCTCAAGGTTAGATTTCCTTATCGCCATTATTAACATATATTATATGACATCGCGCGTCAAACCAAACGGAATACTGGGAATAAACACTAGAACTGTTATCATTAATTATTTATATCATATCGGAATTAATTAAATAAAGGTTTATCTTCACGATAAGCTCTTATGCAGTTTGCGGCGTTGTATTTGTTTATTATCGTTTTAATAACGACAAGTGTCGTAATATAAAATTGAAGATTTTGAAGTTAATAGACAATTGAATAACAATGTCCGCATTGTGACACCCAACATTCGGCACCGCGATAAATGGTCTGTCAATAATGTTGGATATTCCTAGATAAAAATATCGCCTACAGTAATATTATCAACTGTAATTTATAGACTAAAATGTTTTATATAAGATTAGCTTATTTGTACCTCTTCGAGTAGATATAAACAATTATATGATTGTTATCTCGTTAAGTTTGACGAGAAAAAACACGTTTCGCATAGACTCCATAGATCAAGATTGGTGAAGGTAAATCAAACTTCAGGACCTCGTCCAAGAAAAATTTTACCATGTGGCATATTTATTATGATTAAAATAAAATAGGTGAACTCATCACTTCATATTATCGTCGCCTAATTGGTTTAAAAGTAGTCTTTAGTTCGCAGATTTAAAATATTAAATACTTCAGTTGCTCATTAAAATCCGACTCTGCTATATCTATCATTAAGGCGGCATAATAACTAAAATGTAGTAGAGGCGGCCATTAAACTTAGATAAGTGAAGCCTCGTGCACTCATTATATAAACTACCTTTATAAGTGAATTGCTGACAAATTGAAAAGAAGCACTCCTGCATATTCCCGTTTTGTTTCAGCGTCGTAATAGGGGAAGAATAAAAACGGGTTCATCGGCTCTAACTAGATGGATTTACATCTACTATTCGGTTTTTGTACCACGGAGTACGATGCTATGCGGTCTAAATATGCTCATTATTCATTAACACATCTTATTCGGCTATGGATATTCATACAGGTACCCGTAAACAAACTAAGTATTGTTGTCAATACAGAGCAGATGTCCGCTGTTATTCTGAATAGCAGGTTAGCTATACAACAAATAAGGCACAATTGTTGTTCACGATATTGTATGGCAAACTTTTGAACTTTACTAAGTTGTTTCGATTCTTCCTTTTTACGGAATCTGTTAAGTGAGAGTAGTAGTAGATAGTGTCACTGTGTAATAAGAGGCAAGTCACTATGAATGTTCACTCATTTATTATAAACCCACAGAATAAATAGAAATTTTTCAATATAACTCAGTAGTATAACTTATTAAAGACTTACCAGTTATTTATCTTGTACGATTCGTCAGGCAATAAATGACCATAATAAATGGCAATAATGACCAATGAATAAATGGTCATTTATTGCATATAATAAGCTTTCTACTACTACTATACTTTTACATTTTTTTCGATGAGTGAAGTAAAAGACGCCCATTCTACCAGGTCGAAGATAGTCTTCGGCAATGGTTATCATAATCTTTGATCTTGTTTACCAGCTTCACGTATAAAAAGAAAAACAAATCAAAAAACGAATGTAAATCCTTACAAAACAATCCAATAACATTTAAGCCGGCGAAATTAAAAACAATGCTCTCTCGAAAAACTCACCGAGGCAGACTATTGCGAAGTACATTCGTGAACAATTACGCAAAATGACTCCTTGTCTCGGTATAATTTCCTCGTCAGATGCCCACCCCTTCTCTTACGTGGCTCTGTATTCTTCACTTATGTCACTGACTGTAGCCTTTGTTTTGTGCATTTACAGACTTTATTAGTTTTCGGGATATATTATATACATTTTTTGATATTTTGAAATAAAAGTAAAATTAAATAATTTCTCAAAATATTATATATATATCCAATTCTCATTCAGAAAAAAGTAACTATTATGGCGCCCCGATAGTTAAAGTTAAGCTGCTCATTCTTTAAAGCAGTATGACTGCCTAGAGCTATCAGGTCTTTGATAAACATCGACCAAAATATCAAACTAGGATTTCGTTACACATATAAAGAAACTTATTACATAACTTATACTTTAACATGTAATGTGAATAACCAACTTTAACCATATGTTTATTTTCTATCAGTAAATTTCAGTCACCGAATTCCTTCAACTAATTCAAAGGCTTTGAATTGTAACGAGTTATTTATATTTCAGTCTGTAATATTATAAATTTGTAGAGTCCAAATGGGGTTTGTATTTGTGTTACCTAATAACTTTAATAAAACTTATGTATCGACATATCTGCCTCTCTAACTAAAGATTCGTTAACCCAACCAGTCGTTCTTAATATGACTATCAAAATCGGCAGAACATCATACGTAGTACCATCCATTATTTGATGACCATCAGTCGATGGTTTGTTGGGAGTTTTGTTTGGAATAATTTTAATGTTATTAATTAATGTATTCCTCAACGCACTTCTAGACTAGACTAGACTTGAAGCGTTGTCGTCCTCCAAAATGAATACTTTTAAATAGCATTTTATTTGACGGTCGTTGTTGTTCGTTATTTTGTAATCCAAACGCTATTGCGCTTTTATTAGTCGAAATCGTTTCGGTTTTTTCGTCACGGATTAGCCGATGGGCGGCCTCAGCACGCGACCAACACGGCGGTTAGTTTTGAAACAAGTCGCAACTGCAATAATGCAACGCCTTCCGAATTGCGAATCGATTTCGTTTTAATTAACATGAAAACAAGGCCCTTTTTTCTGCGGTCATCTTTTTTTACCTTTAGAAGTGCCAAAAGCATGTCATTCACCTAATCGAGAGACGGAGATTTACGTCCATGGACATCCGAAACACCACACATATTATGAAAATGTGTATAATTTAAAAAGGAACTTTTAACTTATTAATAACTTTTGACTTCAAAAATAAGAATTTCTCAATTCATCCGAACTTCTTTTTACATGATTTCTCTGTAAACAGTCAACCGATACCTGTGATTCTTTTGTTTTTGTCAAGAATTTATCGCGAGATTACTCCCACAGATATGTTATTGATATTTAACCTTGAACTTCAAAGATATACTAGGGAACTCCTGATAGATTGAAAGTCAGTTTTTATTACATTTATGGAAATGTGAATTAGGCTTTTCTAGACTGTATCGACTAACTTTGATTTGCATTCTACAGGTAAATTCGAACCGCATCCAGCAGCTAGTTTCAACATGGGATATCTAGTAACGCCGTATCACTATGCCAACGGTGGGGCCCACCCGCTGCCCGTCTCTGTGGTAAGTCAGCATATCATAAATTACATCATCATAAGATTTATTTAAAGGAAAGGACAACAAGTAGGACACAACAACACTCCAACTCAAATGTAATTTAATTTTAGAAGCCGGATAACAAATATATTTTTTTTTCATCTGATATTTTCCATACAATAAACAATTTACACTCATGCTCACATAGAAAATTTGATTATCCCTATCACTGTTTCGTTAAGAATACTCTAAGACTTATTAGGCAAATCCAAGAAGGACGAGTTCGAGATATCCATACTTAGTACCATTTGATATCGCTCTTACGTTCAGAGGTTGGATTATTGAAAAATGAATGCAAAACAAATGAAAAAACTTTTAGAGATGTAGAAGCACGTTACGTAACGTGAACATACATTCAAGAAGGAATTAAGTCCAGTTACTTTAAAATATACCCATTATGTTAGTCGTGCAGTTGCAACGCAAAATATCACACCAAAGCTATTTCCGACGCGCGTATCGAACACTTGGAGATATTTATATCTAATCGCAATTATCTCGTGTCTATCCGTGGAACACGTCGATTATGCGCTTTCGATACTTCACTTCTCTGAAGTATTCAACACTAGTTTACGTCGCTAACTTTCCATTTACATTACGATAAATACAGATGTTAGATGCGATTTTTTTATCTAAAAAATTCGAAGTTGGCGATTCTTAGTGTAGCCTGATTGAAATGGTACTCGAAATTTTGTTTTGTCTATTTAGAATATTATGACTTGAATTCGATTGAATACATATACGAGTACATGTTTGAGTGAAATAATTGCTTATTTTACAGTATACATTCTGAAGAATTATACCCAGACTTTAATTCAAATATAAGAATACATTAATGTATCTACATTTCCGATTCGATTTTAAGGGGTTCCCCAGTCTGTTTTTGAAATTCGGAGTTTAATAAAATAAATTTGTATGGGATTGAATTTGCGATTTACTTGGAACAAACTCTTATAAATGCTGAAAACTGGCGGAAACGTTGCGTAGTATAGTTATAAAAAATTCTCATGCATAGAGAACCTTCTCTTTTGTTTTAAGAACTTAGTCATATGAATCATTTCGTTTGATTTCCTGTTGGATGTTGTTGATTATTGTACCATTTATATTCTGTTTTATATTTTGTATCAGGTAGGTTTTTAAACAAACATTATAGAGAATTCACAAAAATGTTTTCGAACTATTGTATGTTAGTAGTGGAAATAAAGAATTCATAAAATTACCCGACTAGCCCATATCTAGTCACTAAGTAAGTTAATATAAAAGTTGCCGCTGTTAAGTATCAAGTTCTCCAACTTCTTCAATTACATGTTGAGATTGTTTCAGTTCGTGAAAGTTAACAAAGACTGGATTGCCCAAATATTACTTAATATTTTGAAGCTATTAATTAGTAGTTATTTTTTCAATGTGAAACGATATTATTGATAAACAAATCAGTTTAATACTGTATAAATAGAAAATAGAAACTAAACTTAGTAAGCTGTGTGTAACTTAATGTTATAAACACACCAGCTTAGCTTAATAGGATGTTCAATCTTGAAGAGAAAACTCCATAATAAAAACGGTTTTATTTTTGAAATTAAAAAAAAAGGAAAATCAAAACAAACAATGGGCTACACTAAACTGTGTATTTCATTTCAAATAGAATTAACACATTCGGCTTATAATCTATTAACGAGCCCTTTACGACTGAAACACAAATATGGAAGGATGGTCTTCACCGTAATTTAATCGCCCGCATGCTATTTTTATTTGATTATTTCTCCGTAATAACCGCACCACGTGTTGGGCCGGCTTCGAACCCGGGACTCGCCGGAAATGGTTACCCAAACAGTTTTTATTTCTGTCTTCATCCTGCATCCGAACGCGTGGCGGAATCACCCTATCATAAGACTTCTTTGGCGATTCTACATACCGAAAAAATATATAAGTCTTATATTTGAGTATGCAGTCGTTTTAGGGAAACGGCTGATTGAAATTTTTCATCTCTTAATCATTTTTGTGTATTACTGTTCTATGATATTCTTGTTCACATAATTTGTTGTAGAACCAATAAACATATAACTTTTAAAATTCGCTTTGTGTAAATATATGTAAATTAAATTGTGACCATTGAATATACTATAAAAAATGATAGACACGAAAACTTATGGACGTGATTTACGTCACGAATTAATTTCCACGGGCAAGATGCTCCGGTCTACTATCTTTTACTGCGCAGAGGCTATTTTCGATCGATTCATATAATGAATGGAAATTTCGTATAAATTTACTGCCCATTAGTGAGCTGTAAACTTTATATTTTATACTCCGTAAGAGTAAACGGCGTCTCTTATTAGTATCGACCCATTAAGCGTCCCCAACACTCGAAACGTCTGCGCCGATAAAAGATAATTTTACGACTAACAAAAGTACAGTCGGGGCGTAAAATGGAAATGGGCTGCACAGGGAGAAATTGCGACGTTTAAAATCGAACGCGCTATCCGGGCCCCGATAACCGTTCAATACCTAACCCTGGCGGGCGACTACGCATGCACGAAGTTCGCCATTCAAATCCTTTAGAAAGCGGCAAGAAACGAAAAAGAACCTACGGCGAAAATGCGAAATACAACGCAACAGGTGGACATGAAGCCGTCTCATTCTTTTCTAAGCGGGCGTCGGGCTCTCTGTTTCGCCGGAGCCAACCCCCCATCGTCGCCGCCCCCGCTCTGGGGCGGGAAAACCAAAGGAGGGGATGGGACGCTAACGCTTTTCTTTTTGCTCGCGGGGTGTGTTTTAGGGCTTTTGTCTGGGTGAATGCGGACGGCAATTTCGGGGTCGCTTGCTTTTTCGCCCCGTCGCGAGACCCGCGGATCGAATGGTGCCCCTTCTCGCGGAAGAAAAATGACCGCGTTTCCCTAATGTCAAGAAAAGGCCACGAATTATGTACGAGTTGGCTTACGTATTGATAGACGCGAGAAGTCATTTCACATGTTCGTCTTTCATTTTTTGTATAATAAAAGCAAATAATACAATGTTGTTTGCTTTTAGTCTAATAATGCTATCTATGAATTAACCTCAAATAAAGCCTACTGCTGCTAATTTGAAGATAATAAGTAACACATAATATGTAAATGAGAAAACGGTGGAAAGCTGCCTTTATCACTTTTTGTTACATTGACTATGAATCGATGGGTTGAAATTGCTGGTATCAACAAATCCCACCAGGAACCAACCCAACCTTGACACTTAAAAAAAAACACATTAGCATTTTATACATATTTTTCTACATTTATACGTTACAGTAAAACATAAGTCAGTGGCTAAAATTTTTATATATAAAAATTTTGGACGAAAAAATAACATTTTTTGGAAGAAATTTGATTGAATTAAAATTCGAATTAGTATAATCATAAAACTGATTACTCTCAAAAATTTATTCAGAACTGATGACATTACCACGTAACTTTGTTTATCTCTCATATTACTATTCTAAACACAATGATAGTTTCTGAAGTTAAAGCGTCTAATGAAGTAGCAGGCTATGTTGCGAAGTTTCCAACGTCAGTGTCAAGGGTGCTACGTAATATTTGTAAACTTGCTGCTTTCTACACGATTTTGGTCCCTGTGGGTTTGGCTATCCTTAACTCAGAAGTTCAATAAGGTCAACGAACTTTTTAGCGTAGCTCATATTAGATATTTATTTTATTTTAACGAGTTTATCAAATAAGATATTTCTCCAAGAAAATGCTATTAAGAATTATGTATTATGTATACATATAATTGCCATGAGCAATAGCCGAATAATAGGAAATCTTATCCAATTAACTCTTTTCGCACGGGAAATGTTTATAAAATAATGTTCGGTCTTTTCGTTTGTAGTTGTGTCGAATAGTTATGTCTGGAAAGTATGGTAAAGTAATTAACGCTTATTCTATTTTTTTTTCTCAAATTATGTAAAAGAAAATGTAAATATAACTTATAAGTATTGCTTATTGATTTTAGTCTACTTTTTGAAAAAACAATGTTTTGTAAAAAGCTTTCAAAGCTGTTACTAAATCATATAACTCGGTATTTCGATCGTAACTAAAACACTGACGAAAACGCGTTCAAAAGCACCGATGCCGGAGGACGTATCATCACGCGTCATCACCGGCACGTAGCCGCGTGATCACCCAACAGCCGGGTGAGCCTGCACGTGTAACGGTTTATCTCTGTTATGGGCATCATTACGTTAGTGTAAGGAACCACGCGGCGTCGTGAGCCTGATAGTCATACAGGCACGATGTGCTGGTAACCTCTAGCCCACAGTCCTTCCAGAATGTTCAAGGTTTCGACGGGAGATTTATGTCGAACACGTTATCATATTAAAGAAGTATCCTGGTCTATAAAACTTGACAACGAGACTGCAGCCCCTCGTGTTTTATTATAGGTGGCAGGCGACAAACACTTAACCGTTGGGTCACCACCACCTTATTAAATGGTTTATACATGGGAATATAAAATAAAAAAAAACTTCATCGGGTTTTGAACCTGAAAATGAGACTATAACATTATGTGAAGAGTTCTTATATGTAATGTCAATAAAAATATATAGAGTTCGTATATTATCTTTTCGAAAAGTTTTTTATAAACATGATCACTTTTTATAACTTTACATTTTCTGGTCGTTTCGTTACCGCATATTGTAGTAAGAGTTTTTGTTAAGTGTACAGAGCAAAAAAATAATTTAATAATTAAACAACTAAAACAACTATTTTAATAATAATAATGAAACTAAATCAATATTTTATATTTGTATTGAAAATCTTTGATCATTTCTTTAAAAT
>DWHQ01001149.1:0-11442 GCA_018247955.1 Eurytides marcellus marcellus | reverse complement strand
TTATAGTGTTTAAGAAAATCTAACAAACATGGAAGTGACTTATGGATCTGTAGAATGTTTTTTTTTTAAATTGCACACCTGAAACCTTGTGACGCAATTTCTTCTTTCTGCCAGCGAATATCAAAAACTACACTGTGAACATTTCCTGTAATATCATTAGGAGTCATTGAAATTAAAAATTCAGAACATGAACGGAATAAAAGAATGGTCTGTTTCTTGGCATAAGTGATGCGTGTTACCATATTCGGTATGAGTCATAACGAGTATAATGAAATGCCGTTTCCAAATCGGCCTTGCTTCTTGCCTGTAGTCTGCCTGGCGTCGTGTTTTTTATCTCAAAATACTCTTGGTTGTATTATGAGTCAATTCATAAATCCATTACCTCTGCAGTTCCATTCTCAACTTTTTCATATTTCGAAACTCGTGGTATAAATTGTTTCAAGTTATGAAACAATAACAATAAGATTTACCTTGGACCTTTTTTGTCCCTTGGTTTCGACTCTCGACGCACAGAAATAACCTGGTACATTCAACTAGGCTCGGTTGCATTTAAAAACTGGAAGTTATTTAAAAATCACGAAAAATACCACAAAGCCTCAGATTTTTGTCAATGTGTTTTTGCCTACGTTACTTTTCAGCGGCTTTTTATCAATGTGTTTTTCCCACAGTTACTTATGGTGCCGAAACCTGTCGCTCATACAAGACAACATGCATAAAATTTGAGTATCACGTACCATGGAGCAAAACATGTTAGACATTTCTTTGATCCATAGAGTCTAATGTAGAAATTTATCAAAGAATACGCAAGATCGATGGAGAATGGTATAATAGGAAAGAGGCCTATGTCTAGCATTGGTTCAGCCCAGACTGATATAATGATGATGATGAACAAAAAGATGATAATCGACGCTCAAAACAGTGAAATGTTTAATCACATGCGAATACATATGAGGAATATACAAACTGGTACGGGAGTGGTAGAGCGATTCAATTAGCTGCAAGGTGAGTGTGCTCAGAATATTGTACAGTGGAATTAAACTTCCAACTGAGCCAATGAATCGAGGCTTAATAAATCATTGCAAAATCGCAAACCTTTTTCTATTACGAAAATAAATGCCGCAGTCCGCTCCGCTGTAGGAAACTCATTCGGTTGTTTGCGACTCGACCCAGCGGGCCGACAGCTCTGCGTTGAGTCGATTCCAATTAATCTTTATCTCTGAAACGCACCTACATAATTCTTTAAATATCGACTGGCTGATGTAATTTTAGGCGATCTATAACGTCATTCGTATAGGGCTTTAAGAAAACGTCTTAAGTTTATTCATGTTAACTGATATTTTTTCGCGCTGTAGCATGTTTCATTAAAGTAGGCCACTGGTGAAATATTTGCATATCATAAGAACCTTAATATTTGTATAGTTCATGTAAATATATCGACTTATAATGATTGTCTAAAGCATATATTAATTAATATTGTTTATAGAATTCTTAATGTAAATGCGTAGTTGATGGGATCAAAAAGAGTTTATTATTCTTTGCATCCATTTTGTTAGATCAGTATTTACCATTTCAGTTCATATTTGGTGATGAGGTGATTTGCGTTACGTTAAGAGTTAAAGTTGAAAATGTCAGAAATGTTACTAAAAATTCTAACTATATTACATATAAGTGCGTAGGGGCGTTTATGTTTTTTTTTTCGTAGTAAACACATGCCACTTTTTAGTTAAAAAAAAAAAACATAAAAAACCATACATGACACAAAATCAAAGTTTATGCCAGCAAGGTCACCGGCTAAACCCGTGAGATGTTTTAGAAAAGCTAAAATACTTAGTTGAACGATAGTTAACTTCTTGGCTTCGCCGGTTCGGGGTTAGATTCCCATGCGGGGCTAATATTTGTATTATCCTATTTTATAATTATTTTGGATCCGGGCATACGTATGATAATTGTATGTAACATACATATAGTCATTACATAGTCCTTACAACGCGCTGTAATGATATTTTCCACAAATATTATGCTTGTTTAAAAGACAATAATAGAATGAATGAATGTTAAAATTGACGCAAACCTTCACGTGTGTGTGTGACCTTTGGTTGATATCGTTAATTCGGACGTGTTATTGGAAACCTCTCCCCACTTCCTGTTATCGATCGCAATCGAATCCCATGCCACCTATAAAACAGGAAGTATGCGATTAACGGATAATCTCGTCCTATCACGCACGCTGCAAACTCGATATTGCCAAACAAGGTGTAATCCATATGGATTGTTAAAATTTAACGTTGTCACAAATGACCAAAATGGTAATTCAACTATGAATATTAACTAATAATTAATTTTAGGTATCGTTTTGTGATCATGTCTGAATAACGTAGTATCATGTTTAGGTATTTTTTTAATCTGTTCCCTTTTAAATGTTCATGAATGATATCTTATCTACAACAAACTTGTGACTGTAGTGTATATTTGCCATTACACTAATATACTGTAGTTTAAACTTGTTTTTTTCTTTTTTAACAATTAGTTGAAATAACTAGTTCTAAACTTTGTAAAATGTATCGTCTTACATAAGAGAGATTGGCAATCTACCCGGATTTCCGGCGAGTATATAATACCATATAAGATAAAAAGCAACCGTAATGTCTTTCTTTGAAAGGAAATACTGACTTTGTTTTATGTTACGACCAATAAATATGGGTTAAATAGCTCTAGACGTTTTTATAAGCGCTTTACAACATAATGATATAAGGAATGTTACTAACATGGATGATAACATTAAATGATAAGCAACTAAATATTTTAGTCTTGGCAAAAAAGGCGGACAACCGACCATATACGCAAACGGAATTTAATTGGCAGCTGTTTAAATAATTGTGTAGATGATTAACATTTCTGAAGAAAATTATGACATTAAATTAGCTGCCACAGCCCCAAAAGATGTTTTAAAAAAAAACTTAAAGAGATACGTAGTGTTTAAAGTTTCATCGTCACTTTAAACACATATGTTATTAAAAAAGTGGTAAACATAATTATAATCAATAAAACAAAGATCCTAAATCAAAGATTGAATTAGTAAGGCTTCTACTACCATAAATAAAATTAGTTCGGTGAAAGATTAATTTTGTAAATAGAGAGCTTTTTAAATCTTGCGTTTTTTTGTGGTCATGAAAACGTTTGTTTTGCATCAGATGAGCATCTTCACTTTTAAATATTTACTGTCCGTCCCATACTTACATTCTTAAATTGATAGTTGGCTAATTGTTCAATTTAAATATGTTTATTAACTCTGCAATCTTCTGCAATCCCTCATGGCTGTTTTCATTGCATGAAATTGTATCAATTTGATAAAATATAATAGGAATAAAAATATAAACGGCAAAACGACACCGATGCTCTTTTAAAATGTCGTTCAATATTTCGTTCTATTCTGTCGTACATAGATCCACTGTTAATAGGCAACATGTACTGACCCAGTTCATAAAAGCTTTGGAATTGATTATTTCTCGCACATAAAATACATTAATGTATGACTGTGCAATTTTACTCGTAAAGCGCCATTTCGAAACAGCATTTCGAGTTCATCGACATACGAAATATGCCAATTATACTTATACATCTGGCCCAGGCACTGTCGTGGGATATACATTGAAACTATATTTGACTTCTTGATTTATTATGTGCGCGCAGCAACGTTGCGGCGTTTGTGTGATTGGCACTACGGCGGTTTCCCAACGGTAGGTATATTATCAGATATCGTGACGTGTGTTGACATGTTATGAAGGAATGTCTGTACTCATAATTGTTCTTACATATACAGCACATTAGTGACTCACTTAGAGTAGAATTTAGAAATTTCGAGACATTTGTATTCTATTTTTCAACAGCGCTGATAACTAAGAGAGCACAATCAGATGTAGAAATTATTAGCGCGAAGGTGCCTTTTTTTGTAACCTATCCTTTTATAATATATCTATTTACTAAATATGAAACTTGAAGCACGAAAATTGAATTTCTATTAAATCAAGACGGCGCCAGTAAGAACAGAAGCAATTTCACTATGCCATTGTAATGGGCTAAAATGTCACAAATGGTACCTAAATGTAAAGTGGAAATTGTCGGTCCTTTTAGGGGCAGGTAAATGACAACCAGAATAGGGCAGGCACATGTCAGACAGCCTAAGCCGTGGTTTGTGGTCATGGAAATGACGCAATATGTCGACGATGACGTAACATTGTTTTAAACTAGATTGTTTGAATCGTTCATACAACTCGTTATGCTTTGTTACAAACATTTTGTACCATGTCGTTGGATTCTTTTGCGTCTTGAGTCCGTCTGGGGAGGAATCACCGAATCGCGAGATGTTCCATCGTCAAGCAGTAATTTGTAAGCAAACTGTATTGTGTACTGTATCCTGGTTTGAAGGACAATATTGTTAGTGTAATTACTGAGTGTAGTGATATAATATCCTAAACAAGTGCAGGGTAGTTTGTTTTGTTATAGACAAGTGCACATTTACCTATCAGGCGAATAACATGCTCGTTTCGTCATTTCTATGTAAAAAAAAATTGATACATGCCAACCAGATTCAGAAGCTGCCGTAATCAGATGACCTAGAATCAATATAATATTTATTTGTTGCTTTTGGTGTATTTTCATCACGTGATTTAAGTTTAAAACACGTACACGATAAAAATTCAAATTTAGATTAAGTAAATAAACAAAACATAAATATCACTAAACGCTAAAATTATAAATAGCCTATATTTGTCCCACTTCTGGGCAGTGGCCTTTGTACGAAAAGAATGGCGGATTTCACATATCTATAATTTTGTTTTTTAAATCTTTGCTTGAATATACATTTTCCTTACTATGTTCTTCTTCACTGTTAAACATATGGTAAACCAGCAGTTAAAATTATGAATTACAAATTAACAAATTCGTTAGTATTGGGATTGGTCGAGTGTATTGAATTAAAAGCTAGCCACTACGGTTATTTTTTTTACTTTATGCTTGTTATGTAATATTTAAATTAAGATATAAGGAGAATAGGGGTTAAGTTTTAGTTTTTTTTATTATAATTTTATATTAGGTTACGATGTCAAAACGGTAAACTTTCGATCCTTCTTGTCGTTTCAATCATCTATTACTCGACAAGACCTTACAGAGAAATGTATGTTTTATTTATATTTATAAAGTTGTAATTTTTTTTATATCATTTTTGTAAGCTATCAGCAGCCATAAGCCATCATTTTTAAGCATTATTATAAATTTATTTTTATACCTTTGAATATTTATACTACTAATAAATTATTTCATTTACGTTTCTTATTTTGAACGCACAAGGTAAGGTGGTACAATATTTAAATTAAACGTTTATTCAATGAACAGTGATCTATTCGTTAATGTGAGAAGAAAGAAACGAAAATGTGAAACTATCTCTCGCATTCTATCAGTTTTATTACTTCACACAGACGGAGTATTGTACGTAGCACTTCCATTTAGATGTTGCAAGCCGCTCGGGCATGGTCGTGCGTACTCAGACACATGCGTTTTATCTTAAGGCGAATCTAGATCGCCGAGACTAGACTTTTGTGGCGAAAGGTCAGACAAACCCGTCCCTGAGCGTTGGGCAATCGAGCACTGTTCGGTTGATAGGGACGCCTAAATGAACGTGGGCAACGTGGAACGTTTACCAATAGAAAATTCTTGCGGAAGCGTCTCTTTGTTCCTTAGACCGGTTTCAGCGATTTAGATTTGATAGTGTCTGTAAAGTTCTTTCGTAAAAACTTCTGTAGGTCATAGGTGACGGTGTATGAATTATTTATTGGGTAATAAGTCTAAGGAAGGTTAGGCTCATTGTCACAGTTTTCGTGTTTTATTACACATGAAACATAATATTTTTTTTTATTGTTATCACCGTGAAAACTTTCTAAGTACTTTTTATAGCGGTACCATCGTAAAATAATGTTACAAGGGCAGGAGGTAGGAATGGAAGTTGTTAGACATTTTTTTCGTCTATTTCCTTGAATGTTTTGCTATTGTTATAAGTCCAACGGTCTTCAACTTTTCAAAAGGATTTCACTGGGTTAGTTACCAAACTTATTAAGTCCACGTCACTGGTGATTTGGCACTGTTGGTTATATGTGTCTTTTACGGTGATAGAGTCATGCACCAGCTGCCACTGTTGCTAAACGGGCTGGCTCGAACTGGGAAAGTACCAAAACCTCACAGAAAATCGGCGTAAAGTGGAGGTGTTTGTGCTGCTGCGTTTCTTCCGACGTATGAGGTGACCGGTGGCCCACTCCCCCTTCCCTCCTTATTTATGGGAATAGAAAAGGAGGGAAGGGGGACTGGGCCACACACGTGTATTGCAGACCTTTAAGTTGGGAAACTTAAAGGTCTGCAATGCATTAGCAATTTCTTTAATATTGCGAATGTCCATAGTCAGGGGTGATGGTTAACTATCAGGTGAGCCCTTGCTCGTATGCATCCATTTCAATAAAATGCATGTAGTTAATGATATTTTGTTAAAATAGAACTTAATCAGAATTTTTTATGGACACTTTATAGAGTCCATGGTACAGGTCACGCTGTTTGAAAAAGGTAAATTAGCTTTATTTTATCAACATCTAGTGTGTTCTAAATATAAGAAATCATTAATAACATCTTGTTATAATAGTGTACAGTAAATTTAATACTATTTTACTAATAGTTCACCGGTCAACGTTCGATGATATAATCAACCTTATAAATGTTGTTTCATTCATAAAACTCGATGTAACGATGCAAGTAGAAGATGAGCGCCACCTGACCTCTCAGGTTTACGGTCGTTGACTCGACTATAATATCAGACGAGATCTACTCGTCTCCTTTCAGTTTATGTGCTCAATATAATGGAGCCACGGATGTACGAATTAAATGTTCTGCGCTTTATATTTATGCGTTTGCCAGCATATGTCTGCTCATCGTTGGGGTTTCACAATACGTTTCTCTTTTAGGACATAAGGCGACGAGTCCACACAGTTCCACACGGTATTTGAACATAGATGATACACAGAGATATAAGGTGGTCTATCTCTTATATATATACTTACTATCTCTATACTTACTTGCCCTGCTGGGAACATTGCCCTTTAGACCGGAACACAAGTAGTAAAATAAGTTAGCACTTTTTACGTTGAGTACAATGCACATTCAATTTGTAATTGTATTATACATATGTAGGTTATGCTCTCACTGCTCATAGACCTTGTCGCTTCCTCCGCTTCCGCAGGCAGTCGCAAATTAATTATTTTTAAATATTTTATTGTGTCGGGTCTTTTAAAATATTATCATACGATACTTTAAATATGTGTCATTTATTGTAAACAAAAGTTTAAATTAATTTAATCTTTTCATTTTTGGAATGAGAAATATTCATATAAAGATATGTGCGTGTTTCTCAGTAATTTTGTTGTGGAAGGCGACACCAAATTATATGTGCAAAAGTGTATTAATAATTAAGGCAATGTCGTTTAAATATTTAATAGCAAGGTCGAAGAAATCGTTGAACTTTTTATTTAAAATTTCTGATATTTTAAATTCCAAAAAAAAAAATGCCGCATCCAATAAGAAATAACAAAAGCCTACAGCATCATTGGAAAAAGATGAGTCTATTAACCTATTCCTTTACGTACGTGTGGGTTCGCACGAGCAGGTCATTAGACTATTAGTCCAAGGTGAGTTTTACACATCTTTATGCGGACATAATAAAGAATGTATGCTGTAATAGTTTCCTTAAAAGAGTTGTTTTCGGCTTGTAATTAACGCAATGGTACATGAAATTGCAAGATTTTATTAACAACATTTTTTAGTCTTGGCAACCTGTGTTCACGAATTCCAGCAATGTGTGTAAACTGTCATATTTCATACGTGGTTAATATATTTGCAAGATCGAACTTTGCCATTATTTTCTTTTATTTTATTTTCTTTTATACAACGCGAGAAAACATTAGATCATATTGTCATCGTTCTAAAGGTTGGAAGTTCAGAGTTGCGCACTTTTTTGTTTCATTTTCTACCACGCACGACTTTTATTGAAATCAGTTGGTTATAGCCGTATTTCTTAAAGTTACAATTTATCCGTTTTCATTCGGTGAGCTTCTGAATGGATCTTTATTTACCCTTCAGATTTCATTTCTCGATAAACCAAACACACACAGAACTATTCATACAGAATGTAATAAATGATATATAAATATCCCATAAGATTTATGAAAAATGTCATTAAACTGATCAGTGATAAATTATTGTACATATAAAATGAAAGATGTTGAACGTTACGACTCTTGGAAAAATTCCTCGAAATTAAAAAAAAAAAAAGCACTTTGTACATTAAAAGAAATGCTGTCATTATTAATTAATAAGGTAACCGACTTTGCGTTTAATTTACGGTCGTTATGAAATAAGTGTCGCTGATTATGTATGATACACATTGATTATCACATTAAATAAATGTCGCAGGACAAGTAATGAGGGTAACAACAGAATTACGAAAGAATTTGAACTTTTTAATGTGCCTTGGTTCGATGAATTCTTGTACAATACATGATATGGTTAAACCGGTTTAAGATCACTTTGTCCTTTAACATATTAATTTGTAATACACTGGTGCAATGTAATTGCTTTAATAAAATTGAAAATACAAATTAAATTCATGAAAACATGTTCACCATATTTTTAGGTTAGAACTGAAATACTGATAATATTTGCATAGGTTATTAATATTTTTCTTGGTTGGTCTATTTGGCGTCAGGCACATCTAGAATTTGGGATAAAGTGGCATTTTATTCTGGCGCTGTATCGCACAAACACGGTACAGAAAGAAACAACACGTAGTATCTAAATAGTTCCCTCAATTGGCTTGACATTGAAACCCAAGTGGTTTCTTTGTGATAAAAAAGGAATCCCATTCATGTAGTTGATAACGATTGTTTAGATTACTGAGATTTATATTTAGATTCCTTTTAACGATTCCTTCTATTTACGCGAAAATTTGATATTATACAATGAAATATATACTTTTTACTTATTTGATTAACACTGGAACATCCAACATTCTCGGTCTGTGTCGTGACCATGAATGTTGTAAAATATTGAAAAAGTCATGCGTGAATATTCCACTTTATAACATTGCTTTTATTTATTCACATATCATTTATTCGTAAATAATAATTTTGTAGCATCGATAACAGCATTTTGTCCACCGTGACCGTATAAAATTAGCGCGTTAACTGACAGTGATGTCTTATTCAAAAATGTTCTCAAAGACCTCTTTCAAGGCTCGTGAGATATTAATTCTCCACAGAGCTGTCGCGGCACATGAATAGCTTTCGTCTCGCAGCCCTGCGGTTATACCAGTAGTCCGCTTACAATAAGCCGATTCGGATCTATTCCAAGGTGTCGCAACATTATGCGATCTGAAGGTCCCGCGAAATGTTAACCGGTCAAGACTGACTCGCCGATGGTTCGTAACATCTGGATTGTGTAATATTGCCATTATGATGCCTGCATCTGGAAACATAAACCGCCTTCATGATCGTATAAGGTTGATTAAGGATAATGAAGAGTGAGCGAATTGAATCAGTTGATAGAATAATATACCACTTTGTTACATTTTTAATTTATATACTCGTGTGTGATGTTTTCTTATTTTATGGGATCTGGATTAGTTAATACACCAATAAAATACTACTTTGTTCCACTATTAAGGTTTCTTTGTAATGTATTGTAATTTTCATTCATTAGGTAGTTGACGTGTAATTATTTTTCTAATAGGCGTTTCAAATTAACTTAGTGATAATTTTGAAGAATTTTAATCTAAAGGACACGTATTACTTATTGGTGATAACAAATATAACACGAGAAAGAATACAAAGTATTATATTTATCTTGCTTTTATACTAAACTTAACATCGTTCTATCTGTTATTTCTCGACAATTAACGTTAAATAAATGTTGTTATACTACAGTATAGAAAATGCTATGAATTTCAATACATGTTCGAACGGTATTTAGTAATTTATCAATTTTTTTTATTCGCATGAGGTATGTAGCAACCGCGATTATTTCTGAGTCTGGAATTATTATACAATTATTGGTCCGAATTATTAAAATAATTAACACAAAACACGCAGGCAATTTAGTCAATTGGAATGTTTTATTTAAAATTTTCATATTATACGTGAAATGGGCCACGATAAGATTTTGATATTAAGCAGTATTTTTTTTGGTCCAGTGTTATTTAATAAAGATAGTTGATGCTAAAAACAATCACCAAAGCAGAGTGTATAAATAGTGCAGTTAAAAATTATGCTTGGCAATGTATGTGGCAGTGTATTTCTTTCAAACAGACCTGACTAGTTCGTCTTGTCATGTAGTTTCCTAAAACAATATAGTTACGCAACTAATATTGCGCATACAGCACTACAACCTAGAAAGACTTTTTATTTTGTCGACAGTACACACAAATTAATTTTATATTTTAATTGTGGTAACATAAAATGTAAATATAATCAGTATATAGCAGCATAAAACATTGGATAAGAGAGGTTTAAACATTGTATCTAACTTTAAGGCCAACATATCCTATTTGCCGTGCATTGCTTTAGTTCACTCACTTTGCTGTACTCGGTAATTTCAAAGAATCATTATAGTTTAAAAACTCGCTAAATATCAGATGTTAATTGCTTAAAAAATTAAAATTTGCCTGTACATTTCCAAATTGGTTACAATTTTAAAGTCGTCTTATGTTTATATAACAAAAAAATTCTATAAACATGCGAAACTGCCGAGATAAAACAGTTTTCTTTTTTAATTCATTAGTGTTATGTAATAACGAGCCAAATGTATTTATTCTATAGGTAGATTGTCTACCTCAATAGCTTGTCTTTGATTTACATTTATTATATTTTATACTTTGTTATATCAACAAGACCGAAAACAATTACAGCTATTCGGTTAGCAGAGATTATTTGTGTTTAATGGTTTGTATAAGTAAACTAAGCTCCGTATTTCATCTGCGTATCAGTAGAACTAGTGTTATCACGATGACATTTAGGACTTTATGATGTGGGTAAGGAAATTGCTTATCAGGCCAAATTTGCGTACAGTTCCGAATAACTAAGAGGCCGTTTGCTTGTTACGAAAGGTCAACGCCATTACTTACCCCACTTGATTGACAAATGGGTACTTAATAAATAACTATAATTCCATCTTAACTACTGTCAGGTGTAATGCCTCATTGGTATTTTTCTTTAAGCTCAGGCATCCGTCGAATGCGTTTTATGTTCTATAAAAATTTTACGTTCTATAAAAACGTGATTCATTATTAAAGGTGAATGATATTTCATCCTCCTGATATTATAAATTAAAAATCGCATCCTTATGTCAAATAATACC
>DWHQ01001148.1:0-10000 GCA_018247955.1 Eurytides marcellus marcellus | reverse complement strand
ATAATACTGTTTAAAAGCGAAATCAATAGCATAATCTTTAATAAAATCATGTATAATAGATTAATAATATTGTACGTATTGCGTTTGCTATAACGGATTCAATTGTTACATCAGGTATTAAATTATTTCATTAAGCACTTATAATAGTTCTAATTTTTTTTTTTTTTGATTTGATTAAATTTATAACTTGAAGTTATATACAGGAAAATCGACACAATAGCAATAATTTAGATCGAAAAGCCTCTAATGTACAGAACCCGACCGAATGTGAAAACAAAAATGCCCAAAATTCCAGAAAGCCGAGTCCATCCGGGGAAGGGTTCTAGGTGTCATAAATTACGACCCTGTTTATAAGGGTGGGGGGTGGTTGCCTCCCGCGGTTTTAGAGTTTATCGTCCCTCTGTATGAGGCCTCCTTACGAAGGGTAGCGAATTGCCCAACTGTTATTTAGTGGTACGCACCCTTAAAATTTAAAGCCTCCCTTCGCCTGGACACGGATAAGGATCGCGTCTTAGCTTTGGTGCGACTGAATCGGTTTGGAATAGGTGATTTTTGTCCGTTTACCATTTTTAAGTTTGTTTTGAGATAGGAAGCTGTGTGTGTTGGTTTGATTTGGTTTGTCTGAGAAAGAATATTTTGTCGTAAACTAACATAGTAGTTTCCGATTGATATTTTGTATTCTTCGTTATTTCTAGCTTCATATTTCTTATTTACATTATTATTTGAAAACAATCATAATAAACAATAATCTTAATTCACTTGGTGTTAATTTTTAAATTAACGTTCATACTTTCGATTATGGATATTTCTCGATCTGTATACACATACACGTTGTATATTTCTTACTTATCGCACATGTAACTCGGTCTATTGAAATATGAAAAAAAAAAAGTAAAAAAATATGATGCGTTGAAAATAAATGTAACAATGAAACAATGCCACCAATCCGCTTCCCAAGTTTCCGGGACGCGGTACACATTTAAAAGTTAGGAAAGTATCAAGTTTATTCGGACGAAGTTGCACTGCGCTTTCCATACGCGCGGTCAAGCGGATATTTATCATAGAGTAAAACAGAACAGATCTTTCGCGGTATATCACAAACTGTCAAAAGAATTGAATATTTATTTTTTAAATAACAAACTGTTCAAAGTATCGAATATATATATTTTTTTATTAGTAAAAAGTAATCGTTTTTGCTTTCGATATGGCGGTGATTTTCCTATTTTAGACTTGATTTATAGATCGATATAACGTATTTGTTTTTAAGTTTATTTAAATGTTGCCATGAAACTGGTAGAAGTGTTTATGTACCATTTAATAGGCTTCTATAAAATTAAAATAAACGTGTAAAGGGTCTTTATAGAATAGTTTTATTTCACATCGTTTGCATACTTTGTTAAACTTATGCTTGTTAGTGATAAGCCACTTTTGGAGAGTCCTCTGGGGTGATACAAATGTATTGCCAGTTATACTATCAGCAAGCAGTGTGTGTTGAGTGGCACTTACATCATTTCTACAAGCTGTTACCCTCGGTTCGACTTGTGAAAACAACTGCTTCTCTGCATCTCTTCTTATTTGCATTTTCGATCAAGTCCAGTAGCTAATTTGTTGGTCCTGACGTAGCGGGTCGTGGGTACGATTCCTATCTGGGATTAATATAGATATGATATTTATAAATGTCTCGTCCATCTTGGCGATTGTCTGCGTGAAATTTGTTCTTCACGAGAAAATGTCTTTTACACATTATGATATTTTTTTACAGCTAAAAGTTTTTTAAAAAGAATATAGAATAAACGGAACTAAGTTAACGATTTATGATCAGAGTAACTGAATATACTGCTATATCTATTATAAGTAAAGAAATAAACATGTTATTCTGTAGTTCTATGCAAAAAAACATCCTAAAACATAAAATAAGTGTTAGATCAGTATTTTACTTCTTTGTAACAACTACTGTGGAAAATAACATTATTTAATAGAATAAAACTACAATACACAGAATTTAAAACGCGATTCTGCTGGGTATTTTCTAACAGAGTTTGAAATATAATGCAAAAATATTTCACACATGGCTAGAATTATTAGTTATTAGTTACTATTATGCCAAAAAGATGTGCAATTTCAATATTCACTTTATTCTAAATAGTGTATTGTTATTTAAAAAATAAAGTTAATTAAGTTATTTCTATACGAATAATAATGACCTTAAAATGTTCCATCGTGTTCTAACTGTTAACAACTTCCAATTTCTAACAAATAGTTTCAGTTCTTATATTGAACAAAAACTGCTTTGTGTATTTCAGCACATAGTTGACATGCGACATAGTTTAGAATCCTTTCATATACATAGATAATTTAGAGCGATTTCGGCAACCTGTTTTACTCTATGGCGGTTGACAATGTAGGTGGGTGGAGTGCGGTCTGGGGGCCGTGGGGTGGCGAATTTAGGGGAAGGGGGGGAGGGTAGTGACACAGGCTACCGGTCACCACCGCCCGTATTGATTTGTTGTATCGCTCGTCCTGCAACTTGCGTCCCTCTCGCACGCTTACATTTCGCACACCCTCTCACTCCCACACGTGTCCCTCCCGCGAACACGTGGGCACATATGCGCGTATGTGGCTGTGTGCTCGCCGTACTGTTATTTCGTGTCAGTGTGTGTTCGAGTCCGAGTGTTATGTATCTACGCAGCGTTTCTAGCGTTTCCATGATGTTATATTTTTTCGGTAAATATTCAACATGACTATATCTTAGTAAAATGACGTATTAATATAATAACGAAAAGTGATAATATAAAACCACACCCATAACTTATCGTGTAATGTAGCGTCATTTAGGTTAAATAAATATATTTTATTTTACTTGTATTATTTATTGGATGTGTGGTGTGGTGTTTTTTGATTGCTTCAATGTTCAATTGTACATTGCGAATTTAACCCTTCAATCCTATAACATATGTACTACAAAATAACAGTGGGTTACCAAACTTAACGATGTCATAAGAATGGAAGATTTGATTTTTCTCATGAGCATGGTATCTAAATAAATGTACTGAGTTGTCGAGCATTTAAAAGAAAAGCACAAAAATAGAAGAAAAAAGAAACTAAACGCCAATGCGTACAACAGATGAACCAAATTAGTTAATTTTTGTTTACGAGGATGAGGATAATATTTTACTAATTGTCTACAATTTTTTGTGTTTATATTTTTTAAATGGTATTCGTATTCGAATTCTATTTCGTATATCGATTTTCATATTTGAACGAACAGAGTAATATTGTACATTTTATATAAATTTTACAAATACTGACTTCATGCTAGCATAAAAGCTTTGCTAAGCTAGCATGAAGACCAAATTTTGTATAGTACACGTATATTTTATTAAAATATGTATACAAAAAAAGAAAAACATGTGTAAAACTATTAATATCCAAATAATTGATCATTATTTTTAATGAACTTATAAATAATTATTCAGCTAACCCCTACTTTAAGATAGCTTTTATATTAAGTTAAGATTTCAGTTTAAGGTGCAATAGCATACTGTGTTAGTAGTCTATAATAGTTTATGAAATATACTACGTACGTACGTAATAAATAAACTACGTGTTAAATATAATAACTTGTTCTGGAAGTTTATTCATTACAACAATTAAAAAAAAAAACTAATATCATCAATTAACTAGATATCGCCATCAAAATATTTGTAAAAAAATATGTTATTAGAAACTACTTTAAAAAAAATCCTAAAATGGGCAGTGCTAGATTACTATTTAAATTATTCTTAATCACTATTGCGTTAAATAACCTAATTTGATACCCATATAACATCATGTTCACATTATGTATAATATCATCAGATGAATATGACGTTTTTTGTTACTTCCTAAAAAAATATCACAAATAATTTCATTGAATTGGATAAAGTGTTAAATTTCTGTTTGGCTCCATTACGTTATAACACCAAGTTGGAAGGTCACTTTTGTTCTAATAACGAAAAAATGTAATGTCAGATTTGTCAACGTCACAATTCGATATTACTGTCACGTCAAATTAGTTAAATACGTTTTAAATGGGCTCTCGTCGTCAAATTTACTTTTATAATACTGCGTAAACCATTTGAACAGTGTTTATATCAAAAGTCACAAAAAGTCTGTAACTCATTTAAGATGACAACATACAGGAGTAACATTACCTCTCTATTTTTTTTTCTTTGTAAAAAAATTATAATGAAACTTTTGTACATACTAAAAATATGTTAAATATACATATTTTTAGTATGTACAAAAGTTTCATTCGTTACAAGATTATTTTTTACTGACTAATACAATTAACAAAAACACTCATACTAATTACTATTTATGGTTTCACTATTCTTTATCCCCTGAGAAAAAAAATACCAATCGGTAGTCCGAAATTCGACAAATTTTTCGGAATATTTTTCGAATGTTTTCATGATAGGTATGGTGAGTTTCTTCACCCGTAGCACTGCGTGTGCACCAATTAGTCCCGCCGCACTCCCGCACATAGAACGGCGAACGCCAAGAATACTAATCTCGCAACGTAAAGACAGCTCTAATTGCCTGTTTCAAACCTCGCCTTCGAGCTACGCTGGTCGCATTCGAATTTCAACTTTAAGGCCGCGTGCCACCTTTGACCCGCCCTTTCCAAGGATAAAATTATTCAATAATTATAAAATACGCAAAGCCAAACTTAATACGTATTAAGGGGTACATTTACATACATCATAATCGTTTGGTAATTTCTTGTGCTTACACGAATACTATATATACTAAATAAAACAGATATACCGATTTAATACGATCGGATACTATTCGAAACGACAGCAATTAAAACTAAATTAAAACGAATAAAATCCGTAAATTTGTTTATTTCATATCTGTTATTATTGAGTACGTAGATAGTTAAATCGACTAATGGTATACACTATATTTTTTATCTGAATTAGTTCTTTCACATTATTTGTTTCTTTGTATGTTATAAGTTCCAAGTTAAAAATTCGTTGTTAATTTATGTGGCTGGTAAACGTTTGAAACAATCCTAAATAAGTAATTAACTTTTGACCTAATCTTAATGGGGATATAAGGAATATTCCTTTAATTCTAAACTAACACATCTCAAATTAACCTTCTTTACACTAAAGTTATATTTAGAATATTTCCAATTTATGTTATCTACGTAATATATATATGTAATATAGCTAATATATACACAAATGCCATATTATTCATATTATTCTTGTTGTGCGAAATTGTCAGAGATAATAACTACCTATGTTTTAAGTAAAAAAAGGTTTCATATTAACATTCACTTAGTAAAAAATAAATAGTTTCAATCTTGCAAATTCGTAAAACGCTTTGTATAAAACAAAGTGTTTTACCAATTTTAAGATTATATATTATAATTTTGATTCAAGTTCTTGACATTTCGAAAACTTTACAGCGATAAGTGAGACTAGACAGACTGAGTAGTTTACGTTCAAATAATATTGTTAAACCAGACTACATAGAAAAGAATTATCATTCGCGATTTATAAAATGTAGTCAAATTATATTTGTATTTGGATGTGTTTGTACATGTGAATATTTTAATGTCAAAGATTTAAAAGACAAAAATACAGTTTATATGAAACAGACTTTACAGCTTTTAAATTTTTCAGACGTTCAAATATAAAATTAAAGTTATAAAATCCATTAAATAGTGCTATGTAGTAAATGCTGTACAACACAGCGTCAATTTAATAGAGGAATTTTAATAATAATTAATATACATATGATATCTTCATAGGCTATGTTTTTTCCACAAAAATTTTAAAGTTCGAAACGGTTGTAACACCATGCATTCGGAAAATCGCGACCTTTGTCTTTTTTACAAGCAATTTTTTTTTTTTTTACTTTCTTTCGTTTTGTGTCGTCATATCGCTTTTTTTCCTTTCATAGGTAATCATTTCAGCCAGGCAGATATGTTAAGTTCTACTATAACACCGTAGAAACTACTTCAGGTCCAACGTTCGATTGAAAGTTATGTGCGCATGGAATTGATGTACGTTACTAAGTTGTTCGCTTACTCGCCCCCAAGTGAAAAACGAGGAAACTTTCCCTCTCCGTGCCTCTATGTTTATTTTTATACTAGTCATGAAGGGAGGGAAGCTTTTTTTCTATGAGATATTGCTTTTCCCGAGTTTTACGGATCGCACCGCCCTAAGATTCTACCGAGCAAAAAGTATTATATCCCTTTATCCGTCCCTACAACAAATGCCATTAAAAAGCATTTTATTTTAACAGGTGGAAAAATTAAAAGCACATTTCTTTGTTGAACGTGTAAACTTTGTAAAATTATGTTAGTATTAGTAAGTTATAATTATGTTGCTGTATTTTGTTCTGAATATATCATAGCATGAACTCTTCTATAATCTTTCATGCATCTTGTTAAAAAGAGAACACGATATGTACTCAAATTGTTAAGCACGTTGTTCAACTTTCCAAATTCGATATATTCAAAAACGTCTAAGAAACAACTCGACCCCCTAAAGAATTAAAATTTGAACTATGCACTGACCTTTTAACAATAAACGCGTGCGTAAAGTAAATTACAAATTAAACGTGAAATTCTCGATAAATCGAAACCCTACGCCACTATAACCGGTTCCGAATGTCCAAGCTGCAAAAATATTACAATCCTCGTACATTATGTAGCGATGTGGGGTCAGCCCGCTCCCCTACGAATGACCACTGGCGACCCTGCGTCGTAATGCGATTCAAAAAAGGAACGAGAGCTCCCGCCAATAAACAAACCGTATATCATTCTTTATTCAAATATTCCCTGAACGGTTGACCCGTGAGCCCACGCGACCATTCCATATTTGAACATTATCGGTGGGCCTCGCAGACCGCGAGCGTAATTTATGATCCGTGAGTTATTAAAAACGTTCAACAATTTTTTTTTTTAATTTTGTTGGCATACTTTAGATTTTTTGCACCTACTGTCTACACGTGTTTGACGTCTTCTTCTTCCACATATTTCGTCGTGGGTTTAATGTACTATAATGAAATTCATTTGTAATATGCTTGAATGATATTTATTTATCATTGTAATACTATTATAATTGAAGGTACTTATTTTTATGAGAAACTCTTGTAAATTATAACACATCTTGTAAATTATAAAATACACGGTTTGTAAACTATTGCGTAAATAAGGAGCTATGTATAATCTTCATTATTGTTTTAAATAAAGATTGGAGTATAACCTATACTTTAGTCATGGAGGAAGTTAATATATAGGACATAATTTCCTTCATAACTAATACGTACATAAGTTAACTACTTAAAAGTTTAAAAACAGCTGAATAAATAAATGTCAATAAAACTTCCACTAGCGCATAGTTGGTTTTTAATATTTCTTGAAGACAGCAGAAAAAGATCTTCTTGGTCAGTTAGCATCTTTCTATTACTATTAACCTTTAAGTTAGTTTTCAAATAGTTGTTAGTAAATTTTTAGTAAGGTATATCTTACAACTTAAATAAATGATAAAAAGTAAAAAATACACCTGCTCTTACTTCCATTACCGACAATGTTGAAATGTTTAACTGAAGTTTCATACTGTTTGTAATCAAATCTTAAACTGCTACTAGTATTTTCGGCCGAAACGGATAGAAACCATGACATCTGTTTACATTTAAATATTAATGTCCCATACTATTATATCATATAGCATAATGTTACTCATTAGAAAAAAACATACTTAGTACAATATAGAGAAAAACAGTATGATTTGTTTATTATTATAATATCACAATTCAAATGTTAACTGTTGTCTATTAAAAAAAAAAAATAACAGGAGAAAATTATTTAGAGTTTATTAGCCGCTACCACCCTAATTGTAACGAGGTTCTTTATTAATAAAATGGCGCGTAATTAGACGGGGGAGAAAAAGGCGGGAAAATTGTATTACTTTGGCTTTTAACACGACTTTAACGCGATGTTTTCATCCCTACGATTGTAATTGTGTTAATTATTGTCTGACGCATATTTGATTTATTGTAAACTGCCGAGTGTTTGAGGAAGAACCTTACTTATTGAGTTACTGTTTCCATTTCCTTTTAATATCGGTCATTTGTTGCGTGAGTTTATATTCGATCTCATTTGTACCTTTCGAGTGCTTTAGAATAGTTTAGCATTTATAAGAAATATATTGTAGTGTAGCTATTATTCAAATACTTCGATTATTTTGTTTTTAATTGTTTCTGAAATATCAGAATCTATTAGATTTAGTAGTTACAGTATAGGATCTTTTTAATCGTAAATAAAATCGTGTAAGATTGGTTTAAGACGACCTTAGCATAAGACTTGACGCAACATTTGACAACTTTCGGTAGCATAATATATATATATAGCATAGTTCTTCTAAGCATACTTTTACTGTAATTCTCTCAAAAGATTTTTTGGTAAGGCTTCATAGTATGTGGACGTTTACTAAAAAAATAACAATTTATTTAATGATAGAAGCCGCTCTTTAGCATATTTCAGTTTATTAGGGAGTACAAAATCGGAAATTATTTCGATAGGAATTTTATAACTTCTTAAAATTACCTTTTGATATTATTTTCTTTGTCAGCGAATTGTTATGACTATTTTCAAAACAAAACAGAATAGATATAGATAAATAAGAGGCGTAAACTGATTTATAGTTGGAGGGACAGTTGAAATTCAAGCATGGGACATAAATTTCGAATATTACCTATATTGGAATGGGTCGGATTGTGAAATTAAATTTCGCATGCAGAACGCCGTCGGGAAGGGGACGTCGCGACGCTTTATTTGGTAGGCGTATATAATTTTATTGCAGGGACCAATGGTTTGCGAAACATGTCGGGCATTTGTCCCCGGGATATTGAAATATTTTAGGTGCTGTTTTGTTTTGGCTCTGTTGCAAATCAAAACGACGCGGAGCGTGAATTTAAAAATTATTTCACTGACGGTATAGCTATTGTTAAAGAAATTTTTTTTTAGGTGAGAATAAACTAAAATTTTTCTTTATTTTTTGAATTGATTAACGTAATTTATAAGAATGGCGACTAAAAATACCGTTAAATGGATTTGCACATTTTGACCGTCAACCATGTTGTTTATTCTACAAAAGAACGTAATAAAAATATGAGTAGAATACTAATTCCTTTAAATGCAATGTATCGCACATATTTAGGAACTTGTACTGCATATTATAGCAATTTCCTTGTGACCTCATTATCATTTTTCATCTAACAATTTGTTAATTCGGTTAGCGAGCAATATAGCTCACAAAGCGATAAAAATCTCAACACGAAAACAGATTAAAACCCTTTCGAGTTAGGTGAAATATCAAAGGAGAGCAAAATGAGAACGTCGCGTATCCACTCCGAAATAATAACATATTATGTCCCTTCGAAGTGCTCGAGAGGGATCTCGCCTCACCTCCCCCTGAGGTAGGCCACCCCCGGGCCCCTATAACTTCACCCTCACATGGTCATAACGGCCCCGATAAGGGTCTCAGAGGCCCCCGGTAAATCACTTCGTATCTTTTAGGGCGACTCCCTCGCTCGGGTTATATACAGGCGAAAACGTTTGTATGTAAAGTGAACGGACATCGGAATGCTCTTCAGATTTACGCTAAGTGACAAGTAACGATGGAAAATCCCTCGCAATAGACTGAAGTAACTCCTTGGCCCATTATAAATTATCTGTATGTTTGTTAAGAAAAGTTTTTTGTAGTTAGATATAACGTTATATAAATAGTATATTTATTATAATTACAAAACAATTAGTTTCGAGTTGAGAATGAAGTCAACTTTTGATAAAGCTTTTATACTCCAGAATATGTTGAATAAGTTGCCTAAACTGTCAATTTAAAGGTGGTAACTAACTCTATTTATATTTTAGTAGAATTTTTGTTTTCGGAGTTTTGAAAAATATTATTGTCTTGTAATGTGGTTAACTTTATTT
>DWHQ01001147.1:0-11447 GCA_018247955.1 Eurytides marcellus marcellus | reverse complement strand
ATATATTACCTGCATATCATTCTCAGTGGGTATAAAAAAATAAAAGATATAAGAGAAGAATAGTAAGAACGACATAATATTTGGAGAATTAAAATAGGTACGAGATCGAAATCAAAAATCTTATTACAAGAGCGAACAGATTTAATAGTCAACAATATTAATAACACTCGTGTTTATTATCTACAAACAGATATCTTTCCTAATATGAATAAATAATAGATTATTGTATGGGAGCGTAGCTGACTCATTTTGACCTTGACGTAGACCGCCTAAGTGTTAATGTTTTTGGATAACGTATGAGCTAAATGTAATAAATAAAGTGTTGAAGAATAACTTAATAAACTTGTAACAATCCTAGAGGACAAACGTTGAAAAAATTAAGAACTATCAAATTTATGTACAACATTGGTGTTAAACAACAACACAACCACATAGTCACGATGATACTTGAAGAGGAACTTTAAATAAAAACCAACTTTACAACTAAGAGAGCTTACTCAATAATAATATATTCAGTGTCAATTCATAATAAACTGGTCGGTTTTCCATTACGTAAAACTTCGTGCGAAATGGGTAAATATTGAAACTCGTGAGGGTCGAGGTCTTAGAGGTCCCCCATTTGTCAGGGTCGTTGTTGAAAGATTTCTTTAAAAGTATCTATCTCATAAATAACATTCAGGTTTTTTGTTGTTGTGATGTATTACTTTATGTAATGCGACTTATAGAAGGATATTACATCCAAATAGAAACCATTATTGACACAATTATTTACAGAACGTCTCGAAAATAAAACTCGTATCTAGAGACAACACGAATATTCCAGATAGTTTTTAATTAAAAAAGGTGATGGCGTCTTTCAGTAATTACTAGATACGTGATAACAAAGTCTATCTAAACGCTAAATAAACGCAAATAAATGTGTTAAAAAAAAGCTTTAAACGGAACGATATGAAAAAATTTTAATTGCTAACACGAAGGAAGTTGATAGAGGTCTTTAAATCTGCATTGAGGTACTTGTACTCTTATAACGAACGTAGCAAACAAACAAGCGGTATACCGAATATTAAGCGATAACCGTGGCTTATAAACAATTATGTTACGTGAAATTAGTTCCATTGAGGACCTTTAAAGAGCGGGTTCAGGTTTCTAACACCGGCGGAAATGCAAAGTTTCGGTAGCAGTAATTTCCCGAACAAGCTTTCTTTTTCTACATCAACGCAAACTTCAATCTGATTACCACAAAAAAGATGCGGCCATAAGAAAAAGTACAATAGAACAAATCACTTCATTTTAATAGTATGATTAAAATTTCAAACGAATAATCATATTAAGTTGACTAATCTTGACAACGGATTCCACAAACATTTTGATGTAGGCAAAACATTTAGTAGATTAGAATATAATAATGTCCTCCCGATCGATTCCGTCCACGGCAATCGATCTATAAGAGCCAATCGGGAGATTAGTATAAGATCTAGCTAATGAATAATACCATGGAAATTGAGAAACCAATGTGGTCAACAGCCATTCGAAAACATGACATAATTCTATAATCGTAAGTTGTTTTATAATCCAATTGAACAAGTACAATAACACGTGAAAGCTGTTCCTGCGATCCTGTCTTAGATACCGAAATAGTAGTCTTTATATTTTCTAATGTTTCCATACCTAGTGAATGACCACATTTAATTACATTAGCAGAGTTAATGAAGTCACGCTTCTCCAACAAACTAAGAATAATATGCAAGTTTCCAAAATATAAATGTCATCGGAAATTTTCGAGAATAAATCCGACGCTCGGAAGATGATAAAACTTTCGCCGGTTCCACTCCGGACACGATCGGACAAATTTGTAAAAGCTGACATGCAAGGCGCTTGCATTCATTTGCTCGTTAAACGTGAATAGATGTGAAAATTATAAACGTCCAGAAACAGAGTTGCGTGCCGGTTGCATAAGCTCTCACTTTCTAAAACATGGCTGGGCTTTCTGGATGTTTTATTGGCTCAAACTAGTACTAGGTAAAAAAAAAATACAAAAAACAAAACCAACAGTTTTATATTAAGTAATCGTTCAAGTAAATCAATAATGAATTATTGCTGGCTTCAGTCCTAAACGGATTTCGAGAGACGCTCCTGATGCAACAGCACTATAAGTATGGAATCACTATCACACAGGCGCCTTTTCAATTTATTCTACAGTCGTCATAGAGAAATTTTATATTGTTCCACACTATTCGCTCTCTAAACGTGGAGGCGACTAGGATTCAATCGTGTTTGGAACAGCATTACGTAACGGTTACATAAGTGAGAGGCTTAAATTGAAATGAAAAAAAAAAAAAAGCTGAATCGATAACGAGAACGGTGGCGCGTCACTAGTGCGCCCGCGCCGGACCGGGGCTTAATGTGATTTTGATTGGCGCCGCTCTAAGCCGCACTTTCACTGGGCGTTAAGCGTTTCACGCCACGCTTCCTTTGTGCCGGCTAAGGCTTCGTTCCCACTGCTTTTGTGGATGTGACGGATCGAATTTCTTCGGCGTAATTGATTTCGTTGGAGTTTAATTTTATTGTGTACATATTAAGACCGGGAATGTAATTAGGGCGGGAAGGTTTATTTCCTTTTGCTCTTTTGATGAATAAAAAAGAAGGGGCTCTTTTAGGGTGTTTAAAATCTAAATAATTCATACGACAGAAGTTTTTAAAAGACTATACAAAGTAGGTTTCTTATAGCAGAAAAGGTCAATATGTCAATTTCGTAAAAGTTTCTAAAGTCCGAATTTTTTTAAAGTACACAAAATACACAATTTAAAATAAAACAAATTAACGGATTTTATCTTACTTGTTTGCTCCATAAAAAAAAAATCATGGTCACGGGACAGACTGAGATGTTAAACGCCTTAATGTCATTGTTAATCCAGGCGACCGTCAATTATTAAATTATTTATTTTTGGTCATTGGTTATTTACATATTGTATGGATCGGACCAAATATACAAGTGTTGGTAATATACAAGTGTCGAGTGATTGGATTTTATTAATTATGGGATCTTAGGCAGGTGGTAGCATTCAACCATCGTCTCTATTGAAATTAGAATGTTTCAATAGCCTCGCGAATCATCCTAGGGACGTATCTATGTTCTTTTGCAATGACTTGAGGTGGATTGGCCCATAATCCAAAATCTACAAGTTATACCACGTTTAATGATATCAATCAATTCACGGACAGTGTACAGCAAATATATATTCCAGAATTCATTAAGAATATCCCGACAAATCTTCAGCTAAGCTTGCCACGATGAAGTCTATACAACGAGATACTTTGCGCCGGGCGCCTTCACTCTTGTCCATTTAACCCCATTGAATTAAGAGACATCTGAACAAACTCCAACTCAGGGACTAATAGAAACATGGAATGAAAAAGGAAACGCGTCTGAGTGGCTTCCCAGTATATTCCTTTTAGGAGCATTCAAATGTCGTTCTGCAAAAACGTATAGAGGCTAGTGGGCAGTGTTTAAAAGCGTATAATTCAATCTTAAAAAAATAAAAAACTATAAACTATTGAACATGTAATGTAGACTGTATCGCGATTTACCACACAATACTAGGCATTACGACAGAACCGAAATAGGAGTAAGAGCATAAACAGCGTCGGCTTAATATAATACAGACGGGTTTAAAGAGCGCTTAGTTGGCCAGCATTAAAGAGGAGACGCGCTCTCTTCTCGGAAACGGCGTCGTCCGACGGCGGAATTGTAACTTAATATCAAGTTATTCGTGTACGCGGCACGAGCCGGCTTTACGAGGCAATAAAGCAAGTCGCCGGTCGCCGGGCCCCGGGTTCGCAACGGCCACGGCCGCACTTCGTATTTGTATTCCGAACGCCGTAAATCGACGGATCGCCGCCTCGGCGACCCGGTGCCTCATTAAAAACAGATCTATGACACCGATCGCGAGAGCGAACGTCGCGACACAAATTTCGGTCGTTATCCAAGTCGCTCCCGTTGGCCGCTAATCTAGCCTCTCGGCTGTGCGATGTCATAAAAGTCGACCGTTCCCCTTAATGAGGCGCCATCGGAGAGAGCAGAGTTCTTTTTGTTCATTTGTAGCGGATATTTTATCATAACTTTTTAAACGGTCGCTTGAATTGCGATAATGGATAGTGTGCCCACCCCTTATTATGTAAACTGACGTTGATGCTTCTGGCCTATGCGACTTTATAAAGCTTCATCAAATCACCGAACCCCTGGAAACCACGTGTCGGAAAAATATGCGTCTCAAACCCATACTTACAGTGCGGCTTTGCGACAGCTACCGCACTTTTAACTTATTGAGAGCGCTAAATCGAGTTAAATGTAAGCGGAAACTACTTTACAATTCGCCATAAAACAGCAATTGAATATAACTCGCTTCGCTAAACACTCTTACTTATCTCTACTTTCATTGAATGATAACGTTCCAGACTACTAAGTGCTCGTTAATACCGATAAGGAAACACCGAGTGGAAGATTTAAGGCCATAAGACATAACAAACTCCAACGTCTATTTATATAAATACGGAAGCTGATAAGATGGCCTTATTAAAATGAGTAAAATATAGATAATAAATATTTTACAATGACGTACAATAAAAAAACGTGGAAAAAAAACCAAAGTATTTTTATGTAGTAGGAGGCAAATGAGCATGCGGCTCAGATTATGGTAAGCGATCACCGCTGCCCATGGACATTTGCAACATCGAAGAACTTGCAATTGAGTTGCCGGCCTTTAAGGTAGGATTAAGGGAGGGGGAGGGGAGATAGAGAGGAAGGAGGAGGCTGGACCACCTTTCACCGGACAAAACGCGGAAGGACAAACATTTCAACTTCATGCAGATTATCTGTGAGATCCGGTTCGAGCCAGCCCATTCACCAGCAGCTGGAGCTGCGTGGCTCTACCACCGTTAATAAGTTATTATATTTAAGAATTATTCTTAGTCTAATACATCAACGTACGGCGCCTATACGTTCTTATTCTTTTATTACTGGGTACGCTACACAGAGCAACGCAAAGATAACGTTAAGTAACGTTAGTAAACGTAAGTGACACCTAAGTTCAAATCGTTGTACAAAATAATTTGTTCTGTTGTATCGGGCGGATTATTAAATGACCTTTACGAACCTTAAACATACAATCAAAGCGTTAGTTTATCAAAAATTTATCTAAAACAATCTAAAAGTTGATGAAAATATCTCAATATAACAGCGTAAACATTGTTTCGTCGGTAAACTAAGTAACTTTAGTCCGAACCAATTCAAATATTAATCGCATACTTTTTCCACCTCTAACAAAGTTTTTGTATTCTTTTCTACAGAGTCAATAATGTTTTTGTTTATTTGGCGTTTCAATTTAATCTTCTTTTCACTTTATGCTATAGGTTAAGTGAGCTAGCACCGTGACACAGTGGCATAACCATTTCTACTTTTCAAACGGACATTATGCAGATTTCAATACGGACACGGGGCATAACGCGAGATCGTTCTCTCGGGGGAACTCGAAATGCGGGACAAGTAAACATTTCACGCCACATGGAAGCGTGTCGGCAACGCCACACCGGCTCACGACCGCATCGGGTTGGAGTAAACAAGAACAGACTAGTCCGCTCGCACGGGACGCCCGCTCGTTATATGCTATAAGTATATTTGATCCAAGACCACGAGGAAGAATACAAGATAAGTTTTATTTATTAATAAGACACGCCAACAGCACTACACACATTACATTTATATAATACAAATATAGACAAAGGACGATTGGTATGGAATGTGTGCCAATTACAGGCATGAACAACATTTATATAAGATGCGTCAAAACTTAATCCAACCAACTTTACTAAAAAAACATACAAATTAACAAACATGCATTATTTAGGTACGTAGACAGTTTTATTTTAAGAGTTGTACACGTATCATGGAATAAGTCTATGTCTGCGCTTGATCCACAAACCTGGTTATATTCTGCACAAACTCTTGCGAGAGGCGAGGTGTGTTCTACTCTGTGTTACATTAAAGACTTTAGTTATTGCTTTAATATTTTGTTTTAGAATAAGGCGTATGAGCAATTGCTACATTTGTTTAATGACATTATTAATCCTAACTAAATACAATACTTTCTTTTGTTAGGGAATAAAATGACTTAATGAGCCTATCGTGCGAACTTAAGAACGGCTGCGAAAAATAAAACGTTTCTCCCAATACCGATGGTGAATAATGAAATCGCGAAAGCTAATCTGAGAGTTGAAAAGAAAACAGAAAGTCAAAATTTTATACAGTATCAAGATAATGAAATAAACTAATTCAGGCCTTGCTCAATTTTATCTTATTTGGATCGGCAGAATAATTTAACTTTCAAAACTCCCCCATTCGTACCACCGAATAGTTTATAGACACTCAAAGCTAATTGAAATCGAAATTTATAAGAACCCAACAACAATATTTATTGTCTGCGTTGTTCTTTTAAACTTTTTGTAGCCAACCACAAATCAGTACGATCGTAGAACCTATATTTTTACTTTTCTATTTGTTTAATCAATTATTGCGCTTGATTAACTTCGCTTTCACCGTTTCAAATTTTACTCGAGAAGTGGAAACGTAATTTCGTTAAAACTTCTCAACGCTCCTCGCAGAAAGTGTTATTAATTTGCAGCTCTTTCTTGATGGACAATGTTTTTAATAGGATATTATAACGCTTTTAAAATGGTTATTTTGACTTGTATTTTAATAATTCTGATTGTAATTATAAAAGACAGGAAAATTTTACTGAAAATTCAATCTAAATCTTCGACAAATTTATTATGAAATTAAGAACATTGTAGCTGTCACAATGATAACAAAAAACAATCTGGTCCATCTGAAAGACGAATGTCGCCGCATTGTTTATTATCTTTTTCTTCTATCATTACATATGTAATCCCAAACTCCAAAACCGTTTGACCTAACACCTTTAAAATTGACACGTATGTTTGTTTGTTTTTTTAATTAATGTCGAAGTCCTAACTAAGAGAATAGGATTTCAGTCAGAAGTCCCAAATTTTTAAGCTTGGTTTTACGAACATTAATGGGTATAAGCACAGACATTCGCATAACGTGTAAGTATTTCAATAGAGTTTAATTTGCTTAACTCGTTACAACAATCTTCCTCATTTTCAAAATAATTTCTAAAGAATAAATAATAATCGATAAAGGATTTTAAAGGGTGATATATATCCGCTATTCTTTATTTTCGAATATAAATTATACTAAAGAAATTTAAACAAAAATATATTTATATGTGACTGGCTATTTTGAGTGTCAGTCACTTACCAGATTTTACGACAGTTTATAGCTTTGCGAGCTCAAATCGATTCACGCTTAACACGTACTCGCAAAAAATATTTGCATATTATACGTTACCCACTAAAATGTTATTACTTAGGCAGCGAATACATTTTCATTATTAGCACTAATGTCAAGTACTTTCTATTTCAGGTTTCTCGAACTTTAAAGTGTGATATTAAAATAAAAAAAGCATAAAAAGTAATGGCTTATTATTAATAATTAGATCAATACATTCACATTGCAAAAGATCTAATCAAAAAAGTTATAACAGAACCAAAAGATAGTCCCCCTGTCATTACAAACTTAATGTTATTATGGCATTCAAATCATCTGTCAACAGTGGTAGACTATAAGGAAGTCTTTGCTATCTGGACAATGTCGTTTTTGTTGACGTAAATTACGTCCAAACATGCATGTAGAATTGTAATATATAAGACATTGCCGGTAGCTTTAAGTACTGAAAGGGGCTTTTAAATATGATATTTGTTACAAATACAATAGTTTAGATGAAATAAAATATTCATTGTCTTTGCACACGCTATTAATGTCAAACTCTTGATTTATCAAAGGATGAATGTCATAAAAAGTATATTGCGCTTAAAAGTGTATTATTAGAGGGATGGTGTAAATATTCGACCACTAGTCGATTCGGGTGCTACAGATAAAAATCTGAATATTGTCAGGGGCGATATTTGCCTTCAACAAATCCTGGAGTCATCGAGAGCTTCGCAATCGCCGTAAATCTTTACGAATGCAGACTAGATGAAAGGTCATGAAAGGATTAATAATCGCGCCGATCATCTCCACCGGGCAACGATGGAGTGGAAGAGAGGCACGGCAGCAGGCGAGGCAGTGCGACCTCCAGACTTCGTCCCGGCGGGGCAAGGTCGCGGCGCCCTTGCATCCGCCGTCCGCCCGACCTTCGTCAGCCATTCGGGGTGGTGGAAATCGACCGTGCGATCGGCCACTGTGTTAACACAGCATGAAACGTGCCCCCACCCCGCAAACTTCTGCCTGCCTTTTCGACGGGCGACGTACCCTCTTGTATTCTATACTATACGTGTATTAGCCTAACACTCGGCTCCGAGTAAAAACTTTCACAGTGGAATTTTAGCTGATACGGCCTGTTCGGTTATTTATTGTCTTGTTTATCGTGGAGAGAGTTACTGCGTATAACGAATAAATGTGCCGTTGTAAACAACACTTCACTGTAGCACCTATTTTTATTTTCTACGATGTATTTTTTTTAATCAGCTTAGCCAAAAGCAAACCAAAGTATTTATTAAATACAATGTATATTTGGAAAGTTGATATTCTTTTACCGTCTATACATGGTTCTAGAAAAGCTATCAACGATAAAAATACACGTAGAAACAATGAAACAGAACACCTACCTGTTCCTGATTTCTCTATTAACTTCTTTACATAAAATACCTACTCACAAAAAATTTATTCAAATTTATTCTTAGCTTGATTCACCGACAAATAATGTTAAACTAATAAAAGTTTTAGGATAAATTACATGCACCTAGAAGTATTAAAAATTTTAGCAACTTTAAAACATATATTTCAAGAATCAAGTGAGTAAAATCGATAAAAAAGAAAGCCTACTAAACACAACACACTTATTTGTTGTTTACAATAGGATACACGTGAAATTTTCATCACGAACTTAAATTTAGAAACGTAAAGTGTTTAGTTCCGTTATGTTATTGCTCACTATATGTAGGATGCGCGAAGTGCGTAGCGTATGTATAGAATTTAAAATCTATGGTGTCACAATAGACAATATTGTGTATACCCAAGTATCACCTTCCCCTTTATACAATTCTCCTCAACGGAGCAAAAGAGAGCATTCTATTATGGCGTTCGCGTCCCGTACGTGACTAAGGAGACAAAACGGTGTTTATATTAGAATGACGGTATGGTATGAACACCTGGTAAATTAAAATACCTAGAGGGTGTAAGACTACGACTCGGTTTAGATGACCTTGTTTAACACAATTTTTATGCTTTGAACTTGTTTTAAATGTTTTCAGCGCAATAAGAAACAAATGTTGCTGTAAGAGCCGAATCCGAATTCGATTCAATATAATTATTGGAAGTCGTTGGACCAAGAAAATGCAATCGAACGCGACTGTACTCGCAGACCCTGCAACAGCATAACTGTGTTACGTAATAAAACGCAAAAGCCGATGCGGTCGACAAGGAAAAACTTCACGACGAAAGCGTACATCGAAAGCGGCACGTCACTACGGTTCGGGTGACAAAGGCGATAGAGTTGCGCGTGGCATTATATAAAGCGTACGAGCGACATGTCCCCAAGCGGTGAGGAGTAAGTAACATTTCGCAACGCCTCCATAGGAGGTGGTGGTTGCGCAAATCGCGGGTGACGTCACGCGCCGCAGTCGGTTCCGGCTTCGCTTTCGCGAAACACTTTCACCGGGGCCCCGAGGCCGCGGTTAGTCGGCGCTAGCGCCGTCCATTGTCATTCCGCGCACGTATCGATAGTCGGCCGAATCGATTAGCTTCTTTATCGATATTCTAGTTCGTCTCACCAGCATTGAGTAGAGCCAAATATAAAGAAGAAACCTTCGTAGACTGTAACTATGCGAGTAATGGTCTGCGTAACGCCTTTCATTGTTATTCTCTCCGTGCAAATATCGATAAGCGGACGAATCTAATCGATGCGATAGTTCATCTCAATAGTGTTGCGCTATGAGCGAAGCGCGAAAGAACCAGAAACTTAGGTCGGCGTCGGGATTGAGCACGGGGAAAGTATTATTTGCATAATAAATTAATAACGAATGCTACATACTTCACACGAAACTACTTTGACAACGTATAAAATTTGCGGTTATTTAGCGCGTGAACGAGCATTTAACTATCTTGCACGATGCATTTATAACATATCTAAACATAAATGAAATATTTCTTATATCTGCAGATATAAGAAAATCTTCTTGTTTAGAACTTTTTTGCCATAATTTGGTCATTAGGAATAAGTTTCAGGAGAAACTATCGCGTTTATTATAATTGAATTATGGATCCATAGGAAAACTGTTCAATGTCAATTTATTATACAGAACAAAATGACTATTCACGGTAACAATTGAAGATTGTACGATGCAAAACCTTGAGTGGAACTTAGTATTTGCGACAGCAACAATTATTCAACGATTAAATCGAGAACAAAAGATCACGCCATTTACACAAAATGATCGCTGCGCTGGCCGATCGGCCATTGTGATGATTTTAAACGCTTTTTTAGAACAATCAAAATAGGTTGATGAATGAAAAACACGATGTCAGAGAATATTTGACCGTTTGGCGCAGATGCTAATATTGGCTTCGGCGTCACAGGTCGTGAGCTCGATTCCCACCCGGGACAATTTTTTATACGAACTACAGATAATTGTTCCGGACCTGGGTGTTTGTCTGCGTGAAATGTATGCATGTAAGACGCCTTTATAACATAAGGTATTTCTATCTTCCATTGGGGACAGCCTTTAAAAAATTAGAGAATTTAAGAGAAGGTCTTGTATTTCCGGCGATCGCGATTAGAGCAAACTACTTTTGCCTTGAACTAATCAGGTCAGGTAAATCGATGTTATACAGTACAAAATTCTGAAAACGATTGTTTTAATAAGAGATAATAACAAAACATTGTTTTAAACATTAATAACTAGATGTACCGATCTTATTTCTAGGATACATCTATAGTTTCAAACATATAATGACATAATTTAATTTTTTTATAAAATGTACTAACCGACTTCATATACATCCTACTTGCGATATACCGTTTAAAACAAAAATACGCATAATTAGGGAGAACTCAAAAATTCGTCGAATCTCGCTAAAATTTATATGGGACCACACGACAAGCACTAACTAGCTATTAAATATAACAAGAATCAACAAAATTGGCACACCCAGTAAAATAAATTATGAGGAAACACAGATTAAAAAAATAAAGTCGAATCGAGAACCTTCTCCTTTTTTGGAGTTGTTTAAAATAGTATTTTAGGGGAAATAGACCTTTTTATACATACGTATATACCAATATTTTTTAATATTTATTTCAACACGTATTAAG
>DWHQ01001146.1:0-11449 GCA_018247955.1 Eurytides marcellus marcellus | reverse complement strand
ATATAAATATTTTTATATGAATAACTAATTGATGGAGGAGATAATAATGTCTGTATAGAAGACAATGATATACGCTCCCTTAATTGAATTGCGCAAAAACTCATATTTTATTTAGGTGAATGTCTTCTTGGTATAAGATTAATGTGTAATGATGTTTATGTTCTAATAAATAAATAAAATAGAGTATTAAAAAACGTAAATAAACAAATATAATACATACAATACAAAACATATTCGTTAAAAATAATACGTAATTAATGAGCAGATGTAACTATACCAAAAAGACACCAAAACTTTTACATTATTAAGGTTCAGTTACTGGATCTTCTTCATTTGCTCACGATTCCTGTTCGGAAATTCGGACCCCAACACACATCCTCTATGTGCAGCAAAAGTCTGAAACAAAATAGGTTCCCTATAATAGAAAATATGAAAACGGTGATAGATAACCTACCGCTATTCTAAGAATTGCCGCAGCTCAACAAAACAAAACGAATTAAATAAAAATGAACATTTTTTTTATTTTCATTTAATATCCTGTGTTGATGAGTCTTCTCTAGTGTAATCTTATAACTAAAAATTATATAGAAGTTCACTTACTTTCTTGTAAAATGAAAACTGGTAGATGTCATACATTCTGCCATTTCTACAATATTACGCCGCTCTCTATAAGGTATGGTAAAACACGTATGGAGGTGTAAATTAAGGAATTAAAATACATTTTAGGCATCCATTTCTTCGTGGCCCACAAACGTCGCTAATCGCTGCATGTTGCAGCCTAAACAAGATGTGTGTAAATACATCGATTTGGCTCGTCCAAAAGACATTATTGGTTATTAACACGCAACAAATAATCTCTCTTGGACTTACAAATCGAGATTTGTCTTCACCCGGACCGTGTCATCAACTTGAAGCTTTTCCCAACCCTAACTTTTTATTAGACTAAATAAAACAGCAGTTTTTAAACGCACGGGTTATTTATTGAAATATCGATGCGGCGGCTTTATGAGCATCTCAAACTCTTGTTCATTTGTTTGAAACTAATATTTTGCCTCAGCATAATATCAGCGATAGGTAGATAGCTTACAGTATATCTTGGTTAGACTATCGACCACACGCATTTACCTTCAAACCAATAATTACCATATTACCATTACCACTAATACCCTTTAAAATCCAAATGGTTTTAAGATTTGGTTTACTGATATTAAAAAGTCTTTGATCCAATTGGATGAAAGACTTCCTAATATTAACATATTAAAACCATTAAAGATCTAATTTACCTTGTAGTTTTTTAATCTATATTCATGAAATAAATAGTTATTGGTAAGTATACCTTTATACTTATATAAGTATACCAATCAATAACGTAATAAATTTAAGCAGTGTCTACGCTGTTAATGGAATAATTAAACAAAATTAAGACATTTATTGTTGTTTAATACGTGAATCCTTTTAATAAGTACACAAATACCATATCGAAATTTTTAATATTTCATTACAATGTTAAAAATTTGCAATTTAATCATATAGCAATTAAAGAAGCAAGAAGCGAGCCAAGCGTTTGATGTAGTATCGGCAGAAACTTCATTTAATGGTAAGTAGAACTGATGTAAGATTTGTGTTTCAAGTATTCTTCTACTGTATCTTGTATCTTGTAAAGACTGACTTAGGCTAAAAAGCTCTAATGAGGCTCTATAAACATTCTTCTGTTGAGCAACAGGCCTTGTAATGTCTTTTATGCTGCATATCTCCACTAACTTTTCTTAAGAGTAATTAAAACTGCGTGTTATCAGATAATCGTATTTTAATAATTATTGGTACAAGAACACTTAAATTAAAAATAAAACGCAAACGTGCTTTAATTTTTTTTATAAACACAAACTTAACAAGTAATAGTACGTCCTTTAATCGTAGTTTACTTTTTATAATAACTACGATTTATTTTTTTATTTATGCGTTTTTGATATTTTTCGTTTTGAAAAAATCCATACAATTTGTATAACTGCGATATAACATTCCATTTATATCACCCAACTGCATACATTATTAATAAATAAATAACACATTTTTACCCAACGACTGCGATTTATCTTGACTTATCTTGAAAACCTTACGAATTTCATATCGTTAGCCAATGTAAATAAAAACATTTAATTATTTCACTGAAAATACTCACAGGTGTATATAACGATTATTTTTTCAGTTGAGAGTTGGTAAATATAACTAATAGTGAATATAATCCATACGTTTCGCAAAAATTCATAGATCTTTTTTAAGGTTATTAAGATATTCGTAATTAGATTTTTTTTTCTTACACAATTATTCTCTGCCGTCTCATTTGTAACCTTTCACGCATGTATTATTCATCTTCTTTTTTACCTTTACCTAAGATCGTTCAAGACATTTCAACACTATTTTCTCTATCATCGATATAACAACATCTTTTCAGCCTTTGAATACTTTACTTGTAACTTTATCTGATGATGATTTCGTTATCAAAAGTAGCAAACTTCGTTTATGCTGCGATACACTATCGCTACAACTCACAAACAACCATTACAGCCATTCCAATATATGCATCATCGTATTTATTTCCTTTTTTCATCCTCCATTCAATCTTGTTCAAATAAACATCCGAAACAAACGTACTTTCTAATTATTTCTTATTCTTTCTTTCTTTCACATTCAAATGTCACTTACGTAGCATTATAGCTAAACGTTTTATTTAACGCTGAATAGTATAATTTGTTTCTTTTCTCTACCGAAATAGATAACAATGAGCATATAATGTTTTACGCCATAATTACTGATAAATGATCAAATGAATATTAAAATGATTTCTTATTACATTATGTGATGCCCCCAGCCACATTTTGATGTAGTTATCACATTGATTAGAATATAAATCTACATATCCGACACATATGAAACTCAATTCATGAGGCAAAATTGCATAGTAATCGATAAAAACCTTTGAGATATGCGATTGCATATAAAATCATCTTGGCATTTTACCTATTTTTTTACAATACAAGTTAAGATAAATTATATGTCTACATGGAGTGTTCATGCTTCAAAACTGCAGGTTGCAAATAGAAAACAAGGACTTTAACTTAAAATAATGATAATAGTTCGTTTGTCAAATATAGGTACACCGCTAGAACCTTGCTTGTCTTACTGGCTGGCAGAGTTAAATATAAACATTAAATACACGCGATAAAGTCCATATTATAAATCCACCAATTATATATATATTAGAAAAAGATGTGTAAAAAGTATTATGAATCTTTTTAAGTCAAAAATATAAGCAAAGGAAGGCTTAATAAAGATTAATTGGTAGTATAATAGTATATTTCCATCAACATATCGCGCAACATTTTCTTGAATAAATCTATTTTTATTTTCTTTCCATACCATCGGGCGGTTCACTTTAATTCATAAGTGCTGTGTTACTTCGTCGGACATATATATACTTTTAATATATCACCTCGGCTATAGTATTGGCAATTTAAAAAAAAAAAACATGTTATTGTAAACAAAAATAGCCGTATTGATTATTGTACATTTACGAAACTGGAACTGCCTCTGTCACCGACTCTACGCCTTATCACTCACCGGTCATGTCGAATATCCTTCCCACAAGGCGAATAAGAGATTGAAGGCAAGTATGAGAATGAAGGCAAGGTAATAGCAACGAATTCTACGCAAATGCCCGGGCACTATAATATATCCCGCGCAATTGTCAGATCTCTTGTAGATTGGCCGCCGAAATCGGTCGGGACGTTATAAGTTCATGTATACTGCAGTGATAAAAAAAAATTTGAAAAAACGATAAACATTCTCGTTTCCTGCCGTTCCGTGAACTAACATTTATTTTATTTAACTCTTATATTTCGTTAATTAAAAAATTAATTAATTAAGCTAAGCCTAATTGACTCCTATTGTCTATAACTTACCATAAAATACATATATTGGACATTGGTTTTCGAACACCTAAATAACAATTCATATTATCACTTAGGAAAATTTGTGTCCAACAACAAGCAATGAAAGCGGTGTCAAAACAAATTTAATAAATTCAATTCATTAGTTATATTTTAATGACTTATTCTTTGTAAGAACTCATAATAAACGTTTCTTTCTGATCTTAAGGGGTTTAAGTAAACAACTTAAGCACCTTAAGAACCTACATTATTTTATATCGATAGACATATAACTTATCTAATATTTGAAATATAATTTTCGTTACAAATATTTTTCATAACTAAGACAATTTACTAACTATAACACGGTAGATCAAAATTCAATTTCGCGGAAAATTAAAATGCTCTATATAGACACCCTGTTTTGTTTTAAATCGGAAAAAATGTTCAAGATCGAAAGCACAAAGTTGAGACCTTTTATAGAGAGAAAGATAAAGATAAATAGAAAACTCTTCATTACACAAACTGTACAGTTTCGATTCGAACCTACGAAAGCTCAACACCATACTAGAACATAACATTTAATACGTTCAATAATAAAAAAATAAGAATAATACTGAATTGAAAAACTCTTTTTAGGGGTTGAGAGTTTAATTCAATCAATATCTTCGTAGCAGGTCTTGTAGTGGTAAAATTCCTTTTAGGAGTCCGCCTGGATAGTACTGCATTACCTTTTTATTATTGTTAGTACTATTGTACATTGCTAGTATTTTTCTAAGACTGCTTTTTCCTTACATAAATTCACTCGGACAAATGCCCAGAACCGGTACAATCATCTGTAGTTCGTACCCATTGGTACCGAGTGGGAATCGAACCCACGACCTGCGACGCCAAAGCCAATAACTTAGCAACTACGCCAAACGGGTGTTCTGACTTAAAGGACAATTACGAGAGGACGAATACAGCAGAGAAGCGCTGCATAAGTCAATTACCATCAGACGCTCAACTTCCAAAAAGATCTACATAACTCAACTTCTTTTATATATCTTTCTTTCTAACCCTACTCATAATAAGTAACGATCCAGAACTGAGTTATTGCCTTCCAGTTGTTAATTTAAATGCGAAATTTGTTTTTTGGTTTGTTCACTATCTTTGCACGCAACGCATCGGCATAATTTTTCGCAATGGTCTGTTGTTGGCTATTATAGAAAAATTGACAATACTTCTGTAAAGTATCAGATTAATTTTGTAGTCACATAAACTATTATAGACTAACAGGGTTTTGCCTACGAAATTGCTGATTTATTATACGGGTAATTAGTTTAGTTTTAAATACAATTTATGAAAGAGGCAAAGAATTTTATGTTACAAAAATGTTTTTTTTTACAAATATACAATTTTTTTTGCTAGTAAGTCTTTTATTTATTAATGTGTATGTGTTTTTTTTTTCAGTCCTTGCATTTTTTGATTAGTATGTACACGTTAAAAATACAAGTAATTTTAACCATGTATAATGTATAAAATTAAGTTATTAATAATTATTAATTAGTGATCACTACAAACGAACAATCGACCTGTCTTTAACATCATCTGAAAACGAACTTCGTAACCAATACCAAAGTAACAACGTAAAACATGTGAGAATTAATTCGAAAGTAACACCTTTTTTCCGAATTCATTATGCTTGTGTCTTAGTTCTTGGAGTGAAACTTAAATGAAGAAAAGTGGAAATGCGATCATTTCCAGTTTCTCTTTCTTTTGCATTGTAATAAATTGAATAATGTTCACCCTCTCTCGCTCAGTTATGAAATTCAAGTCCATTATGCATTTATCATGTTCACATTGATGCGTCATACATTAGTTTTCCTCGCTGCAAATGTTAACCGACTCTATAAAAAACCTACCAGGGGTTAACCGACGTAAAACAGAAGTATTTATAAGTTTTACTTAAGTTTTAATCTATAATAAGAATTTAAAGAGGCTAAAATGATATTTTTGTTTGTTCGCATATGTGTGAAGAAAGATCAGTTACACAATCACAAAGTGTTCAAGTTGTGTGTTATTCTTAGTGCAAAGATCCGACCATAGACAAAATATTGTTGTCACTTGAGTTTAACTTAAAAATAAAGAAATAAAATAAAATACTAGCCACTATAACTGAAGAGCATAAACAATTGAACATGTTTTAATTTGGTAACGGACCTGCAAGCGTAAGGCGCTAAGTTCCACTGAGCACTTGTTCCTTCGCCAATTTGATTAAAAAAATACTGATTTTTACCCGGGTCGCAAGATCTAACCTAAAAAACATGCTGCAGCGAGATAAACAACCTCGCAATACTTATTTTCTTTTTATAACCACAAATAAATATGATGGAGACACGAGTCGAACCGACATAGCAGCAACGACGATCGTATAGATCGTCGGCCATTTTAGCTCATAAACCGGTCTCTAAATTGAATCAACTGCGTTCTGTCCAAAAATGAACCGATCTCGAAATCGATCAATAAAACGGATTGAAAGACCCGGGTGATTTTCTAATCGAATCAGTACTCATCCGCATCTTACAAATTTTACAAACGGCACCTACGGTGTCGATAACTATGGCATTAAAACGTGTGCGTCGAGCTTTATTTAGATTAACTTTAATTTTTATATTTTATTATTAATTTCAAGGTGCTAGTAATATTTACGTTTGTAGGATGTTTAAGAAGTATCAGTATTTATGAATTCGTGTCTGCGCTCGCGTGGATTTGATTATCATCCAATTAGGCAATTGTTTAATTTTTTTTATAATTTTCCCGGAATGTAAAAAACCTATCTCATTACCTGACCCAATAATTAAAGTGATACGAAAAATTATACCGATCTGTGCTTTCGTTGCTCCGTAATAGAACGATCAACTTAAAAACAAAAAACACTTACGCTATATTGATTATATAAATAATAATAGATAGAAATCTATTAAAATATTAAAAAAAGCTTACTGTTTATTCCTACTGTCTGAATACTCCATGAATGGATCACAAATATAATACGGTCTGAGTGGTTACTCCCGCAGACTATAATTCGCGAAACAAGCATTAAAACAATGGAATTTCGCAATTTTCACATTTATATTCGCACTTAGTACACCGTGAACAAGCATTAAATAATTAAAAATATAACTTATCGCTAAATTCTAATTCTATTTGACCAATCACTATCTAAATGAAAATTTAATATATTGATTTGAAATATATTTTTATTCAATATCTATTAAAAAAAAATTAGGTTACTTCTGACTATATTTCCAGATGGAGTTTCCAGCTGTTGCGCGACTTTATGACAATAAAAAATTTAAAACTAAATTCCGCGCATGCGCGTGTTATTGTTATTGTTAACACATAATTTGAAATAATCTATGTTAACATTACTTATTTATAAAGAAAGGATTAGTGATTTTTTCACGAGACAGTAACGAAACAAAGTCAAGCGCCTGATGTAAGCAATAGAAGTTGAATCTTAACGAAAAATTGTCGTTTAAACCAGAACACAGTAAAGGTCGCGTATTTACCACTTACTTTACTTACTTACTTATTAGTAATGGTGTGGTGCCTCCCCTGGCAGACTATGGGTGTGACACTTCTCAATGGTATATAATAAAACACGCTTATAATATAAACGCAACAGCTAATAAAAGATAATAAATAGATAATACCAATAAGATAATTTCGTTGGTCATGCGGTCGGTCAAAGACAGACAAATATCTGTAGCGGGAACAAAACTCTACATTTAAATCCACATTCATCAATACCTAGCATAATATAATATCTTACAGAATTTAACTTCCTTTTATATCATTATTGCTCTATGATTCCCAAAGTGGTCCAGGTGGACTCCCTGGGGTCCGCGGAAGACCCGGTGGGGTTTGATTAGCTCTTATCTTCACATGTTTTGTCGAATTTTGGGAATATGGTAGAAATGTAGCAGCAGAAAGTTCACCGAAACCAGAAAAATTTTGAAAATGGTCTACGAAAAAAAAAGTTTGGGAATCTCTGCTCTATATAGACTTAATCCTGCATATTTCGATTAGCGATGAAGTTAGTGGTAAGGAAATAATAAAAAATATTTGTAACGAATATCAGAAGATATTTGGTTTCGTAAAACAAATTCAATCGCATATCTCATAACTGATTGAATGTAAATCCATCCATTTCCTTCACCGGTTACTTCTAGATTTATTCAATTCAGTGAAACAAACACTTCTTACCTTTTTCTCCATTTATTCTTCAGCTTTCAACTCACCTGACTTATCCTGCTTCCATTCTTCTTATACTCACGCCCAACAACAGCCATTTTATGACGAACCAAACAATACATTCATCCATTTTTTTCCAATCAACTATATTTTTTTATCTCAAATTATAAGGGATTATATGAAAAAGGGGAAATTACCAAAAATGGGACTATAAAGTTTATATAAATGATATTTTAATATCCCTACGTTTATTTTCACCCGACACACCTACGTTTTCCAGACCGCTCCCTAAGTAATGTAGCTTCGTCACAAAGAACAGGGTAATTGCGACTGCGCTTTACGCCAAACTCCAGTACGCAAACGCGATTTCAGTCTACCTATATTGATCGATCGGCTGTTGCTGCCTAGGTCACAGAATATAAAAAAAAAAACTCAACTAAAAATACAGTTAAGTTTTTCAATTCTACCTCATTTTGCTTTTATTTTCAAATACTCGTACAATAGAATTGCATTTACGTAATACAAATGGCAAATACATAGAGAAAAAACATCTAAAATACTCCTCCTGAAATATTACAATTAAAATATGAACATTATGAAAAAATTATGTAGATTATGTAAAATTGTTTTTGTTTTGTCATGTATATACACAGACAATTTTAAGTGGTGAGAAGAACAAAACAAAATTAGCTAAAACAAAAGTGCCACATAGTACGTACAACACATTTAAAAACTTGGCTTTGCCCTGTGCTCATCACCCTGAGATGTGAGGTATACCACCTCTCATGTCTATGTCCAGTTGTTTAAAAGCAACATTGCCTCTCAAACCAGAAGTCACTCTTGAGTGTCCATTATTTATTTATTTATTAAACTTTCACACAAAATACAATTATAAAGAGGCGGCTTTGTGCCTGAGGCATTCTGTACCAATCTACCTGAGGGTGGAACAAACAGAAGTGAGGTAAAAGCAAAACTTAAAAAAATAATAAGAAAAATTATGAAAAATATAAATACATACACAAACAGTGAGACACGCCATAGAATAATACCTATAGTTATCATTCTTCTTACTGCTGGGCGATAGATTTACTGTTAAATGTTTTGGTACTACCCTAGTCAAATTCAGCAAAAAAGCTGCCACTAGCAGTTAAAACATAAACATAATATAAATACCATATTCACGTAAAAAATAATATAGAATTGTAGTGCACAATTCTATAAAGAAAAAAAATAAGATATAGAAAAATATCATTCACAATATAAAATAGTAGCCTCAACAACTTGTATTTGTAAAATTAAAATCATTTTGCTCTCCAATGAATAACTATTAGGTTTAAAGTGAAGGATTCTAACTAAAAAACCTATATTAAGTAACTAAATAATGAATTGCCCGTTGCATTCAAACTAAGAACAATTATGCGTAAGATCGCATTACTAGAAAATATCTTTCTTTTTTTTACAAAAATTAGGAGGGAAACGACCAAGTGGTTCACCTATTTGTAAGCGAACGCCGCCGCCCGTGGACATCTGCAACATCAAAGGACTTACAAATGCGTTGCCGGCCTTATAAGTGGGAATATACTTTTTTCTCGAAGGTCCCTCCTCTTCCACCTTGTGTCGTTCTTCCTTACTACTGAGGTTCGTAACCCCGTTGAATCACTTTCTCCTCGACTATCTTTCGCCACCTCGTCCGCTAATTTGGCCTGACCAACGTATTGGGCTTCTACCTTTAGGTATTTTCCCGTCAGCAGTTTTTTGAGATTATCGCCTCTTTTTCTATGTTTTTTTTTTCTTTTTCTAATTCTAGACAATAAATGCATGGGTATCGTTTACTATCTGGCTCACAATTTTCTTCTCTCATCACTATCATATTTCCTGTCGGCATATTTAAGGCATTTAAAAAAATATCAATAACACATCCGCCTCTGGTCCCACTAATCGCTCTTGCATCAGTTTAATTCCTAAGCTATTCGCCAAGAGCGAAAGTCTGAGAAAAATAAGGTGATCTTTTTTCGTAGCAGATTTAAGACCTAATAAATAAAAACCTTTGCCCTGTTGAAGTATTGCATCGGAATTCAAAGTCCGAATTCAAATATAAAGGGGTCACGTTAGATAACAATTTAAAGCTGTATAAAAATAACAACTAATAAGGTGTATTTCCTTATATTCCCACCTATAACCTCATACACGTGTCTGTAAACAAAATTTGCATCCGCCTCATTGTCGTATACAAGCATGCATTCCGCATACATTCTCAAACCGTACTCGAAACCCCTTCATATGTTACAAAATAAATTCTTCTTTCTAGCAATCTACGCATCTCATATACGCATTAATCGAGACCTAAAAATCCCCAGTGACATTTTTAAAATATGCTTACATATTTTAAAAGACCTTATTCGCTTCGTATCCTCTTTGTTAGTAGTGTTGTACATCAGGCATCAACGGGGGTCAACAGAGCGGTCATGTCTCATGAGTCCAAGAATCAAGGTCCCGAACTAAAATTTAAGTTGAAGAAGTGACAATAAGTGTACTGGCTTGACCTTTCTAACTTACGTGAATCGTAAAACGCAAAACAGATAGACATATCTCACTTTGCGTGTCTTGAAGCGCAAAACAATAACATGGTGCTGTTGTATTTTAAACCATCGTGTGTTTCAATTAAACTATTGTTTTAAAGTGATTAACGTATACTGTTTATATTATACACTGTATTATACTATATTATACACTATATTATACACTGTTTATATTGTTCATTTGCGAAAAGATATTTAATCAATAATTTAACGGCTTGCGTTGCTTACGGCTGTAAAAGCCGGAGCAGCGAAAATCACGTTCAATCAGAAATTTGTCATTATGCTGGTTACTTTTTAAGCTGGTTTTGTTTTTCTTATATGTTATATATCGCTGGATAAATAAATTGTGACTGCACAACGCTATTTAACCAATATTTGGTTTATTTTTTCTAAAATATGGCTATAACATGTATATATGTATGGATAGTTTAAACATAGGCCTTTCATAACATTAATTCTAAATGCAGCAGTTTATAACACATGAGGCAAAACAGCCTAAAGCACTGATCTGTGAAATGACATGTGATTTACCACTACTACGCTTGATCACTTTAAAACAATAGTTTAAATCAAACATTCTATGGTGACCAGACTGATGATCAAAATTAAATAAAACGACTTAATGTTATTATTTTAAGCTTCAAGATTGACGAGGTGGGTATATCACTCTCTTTCCAGTACATCACATTTCGCGTAAGATAGAAA
>DWHQ01001145.1:0-11450 GCA_018247955.1 Eurytides marcellus marcellus | reverse complement strand
GTTCTGGGTGGGAATCGAACCCACGACCTTTGGCTTTGCAGTCAGGAGCACTAATCACTACCTACACCAACGGGCCAGTCCAAAAATTTTATTTTTTCATATTGTAATAACATCAGATAATTGTAGAAAAATTAGATTCAAAGGCACCAATTGTTTCTATGGATACTTCGAAACAATATATTTTCTCAATCAATCGCGTGATATGTATATCTGAATGTGTTTTTAAAGTCTGCTCTTTAATCAACTGCTAGGACTATATTAAGAACGAAAGACTTAACGTAATTTCTAATACATAAGAATGCATGAATCTTTTCAGGTAATCGCTATAAGTCGTGCCCAACACAAATGCCAGTTCGGAACGTCATTACGTTCAAATTAATGCGTAAAAACTTTGGAGTAGTTGAATAATATTGCTGTCGCTTTGTTCGAATTAGTTAAGGGAAATTAATGGAAAAACTTGGATACTGTACCATTGTTGTTATGGAAAGACGTTCTCTCTATTCTTGGAGGAAGTGGGGCCACCGTTGCAAGTATCATAGATAACGCTAAAAATAGGGTGGACATCTCCCGATCTGATTATTATGCTTCTGTGACGTTATTTTGCTTCTACGAATTCGTTGAATTAAAAAAAAATGACTTTGAACGAATTCAGGTAATTGGTGTTGAAATAAAACTCCAAATTGAAACGTTATTAGCAGCTAGGTGGTGATCCTTTTAATGCGTGCGTCCGTTCATATTGAACGTACATTACCGAGACGAACCAAAAAAAGTAAAAATTAAATACAACCGTCAGTTAACTCCACGGATTAAATCTTAAGTGCCTAGTTATGTTAATAGCAATACTACAATAAGATAACAAGATTATAAATTAATGAAGGCACTAAAGTTAATAAAGTTACTAAAATAAATAAATTAAAGATTTTGATTGGCGTCTTAACACAATTTTAAACAATTATGTATATATTCTGAGTGATTTGGACGTTGGGTCATATATGGTATGGTACATATATTGTGATATATCAATTTTTAAACCCAGCTGAACGCTGGGAATTACCTACATGTTATTTTAAAGACATTATTAACCCAAATAAATATATATATGTAACCCCAAATACATATTCATGATGTAGTGTAAAGTCCGTTCTTTGAGAGGCGTGGAAAGTGCTAGAGAGCTTAACGTTCGCGCTTCGAGTGTTCTAAATTTAAATTTCGCGCGCGAAACACCATATATCCACATCGATGGCTACCGGAGGCGTCATAAACATATCCCGTTTAACGACTTACCACGCGGCCTATTTTCATCGCGAAATTTATTAGATTTAGCCACAATAGAATCGATATATGCAGTATGAAGTCTTATATTGACCGATGTTTGTGTCTTTAGTCTATGTGACTCTGAAGCTCCGGAATACCGAACCCTTGGAAATGCTAAGTTTCCACGAGTTGCATAGATGCAGGGCGCTACTTGTCAAAGTATGGTATGGTAGTTGTCGGCTAAGGACCATTGGGTTGTTATTACTGTCAGTAAGGCGCCCCAGAACGTGCGTGTGCCTAGTATACGTGGTGTGGTGTCCCCATGCTTTGAGGCTTGGATCAACCATGGTATATTGTATGATAACCCTACGTGTGTGTGACAACCCAGACGGTAGGCCATGCGAATTATCGGCCTCATCACGGCCACACCACGTTGAAGAGGATATTACACGGGCGACGTTCAAATATCGACGTATTTAGATCTGATAATTAATTACAACCATTTTGCCATCAGATGGTTAGGATGACTTTGGCTCTTTCAAAAAAATTTAAAAGTTGGTATCGCTATATAGGTTGACTTTACGCTAGTACAACTCTAAACCTATCGATTCGGATAATAAGTTCTGTCACTTGTTTATTGTGAAATAATTAACACAAGTCAGTTTTTACAGTAACCATTTATATACCAAAAGGAGCTTCCAATAATATGGATTCTTTTGCTAAGTAAGCTTATTCTAAAGTAGTCCCCGGAGATTTTGAATACAATTAAAAACCTAATAATAAACCTTCATATAAAAATACAGAACTATATTCGTTTTTACATTATTCTCTCAAAAATATACCTCAGTTAAGCCCGAATATGAGACTTCCAGCCAAACCATGAGTGAGGATGGAAAATAGCCTCAGGACAAGCGGAATGCGGCTTCTCGCTCCTTCATTGTTGTAAGTGTACACCTTTTAATTTTGTTTTATTGTAATTCTTTTCTCTTCCAAGGCAAGAAAAAATCATCCGAAAAAAAAAAATCATGGTGTTATTTTCCCGTGTATCGTGTATTTTATCTTCAATAAAACGCGGGCTCTTCAGTCTCCGGTCGATTAAACGCGCATCCAAACGATGTCCTGTTTTTCTTCGATAAGCTCGGAGCCCTAAATCTTCTTTCAACACCCTTTTCACCGAGGTTCTGCTTAACCCCTTCTGAAGAGCCAACAGTTTCTGCTCACGTGTGGGATTTCTTTTGATTCACTCCTTCATAGCCTTTATCACTGCTGGAGTCCTCACAGTGCAAGAGCCCCACTTCTTTTTGTTGTTTGCTCTTTCTGTTGTTGTGTCTTCTAGACTTGAATTTTCTTTATATAATTTGATTGACCGATAAACAAATCTTTTGGTTATATTAAACAATTTTATTATGTGAAAAAGTTATGACCCGACTATCTTGTCTATCCTAGTAAGTTTGACTGCGTTTAGCTACCGCTACAAAAGCATTTGTAAGTTTCACTACTAACGTATGTATATAATGCGATTGTATTATTTTTATACGAAAAAAAAAATATAATAAAATTCTATTAAAATGAAAAATAAAAACAATCGTACGTACCTACTTGTAACATAAAAGAAAATTACACGTAAAAAAAAAACACGGGTTAAATTTTTCAATTTTGTACAGAACCGCAAATAGACAAAATTCCAGCCGTCAAAACTTTTCTAGGGAGGAACATACTGTGAGACCTGGTTCGCTATTAAATAATTCATAGGTTCCGGCCTTTAGCAACAGTACTGCATGCTGCTGCTTCCTACTTGAATATGTACTCGCTACACTCCATTACCTTCCTCGCGCTTCCATTACCTTACAAAACGACATTTTTATTTGCACCGTACGCCACTTGGTTTATTGATGAGGGACGAGTGTATAATGAAATAGCTAAGGCACAGCAGATCTACTACGCCGCCAGTCAAAATTCCTTTGTTTCAAAATATAAGACACAATTTTTTCATTTTAATTTTTTCAATATGAAATGTTTTTCTCACACGTAATCGGACGAATTACAAATTAAGTAATTGTTACAATATTTTCAATTAATTACGAATAAACACTTAAGGCATGAACCACTACACCATTATCATTAGGAATATTACACTTATTCGGTTTATTTATAACCATCAGACGTTGTCATCTCGTTTTTGGTAAGTATGCTATGAACTACAAAAACATTTTAGATAGAACATACTTAAGTTCTTAAGGAAAGAAAGTAACTAATTGTTAACATTTGTTTAGAAGTTTTGAAGTGTTTAAGGAACAAACGTACAGACACCATTTTGACTTATACTATTTTATTATCATACAAATACATAAAAAAGTACATAGATACATAATTAAGTCGTTAAAACAAGAAATCTCTAAATTCTAAATGTAGTTAACAATAAAACAAATGCAGATTTGGTTTGCTTTTAAACAAAGAGTTTACTTCGCTTCTATCAACTGTTACTCTGTAATAATTATGATAGCTAACCTATCACAAAAAAAACCTGGGATTAATTCTTACGTTAGTAAGTATTTATTTATTTAATCTTTATGCACAAAAATGGTACAAAGGCGGACTTAATGCCAAAGACATTATCTACCAGTCAACCAGTATTCTCTATTAGAATGGTTAATATTTATCGGATATGGTATGGGTCGGTCGATCTGTGACATCTTCTATCTGTGTATTATAGTTAAATTATATTTCTAAGTCGAAATGGTGTCCGTATGTTTGTAATTAAAAAAATTGTGAATGGCTGAAAAGATGTCAATAAAATTGTTATCAAGGCTTGTTGTCTTTTTGCCTAAAAACCGAAGTATGTATTCAATTCAATGTATTTAGCACTTCTTAAGATCTTTACAGAAAGCAGGACTTTTAAGTTTGCTGCATCAGCCAGTTGTAATGTAGCAGAGAAATAGTTTAATTTCATCTAAACGTCACGTCCATAATATCTTTTGCTTCACAATGTAACAAAGCAGCGCAAATGCAAACAGATAAGAAATTGTCCTAAGTAACAAAATGCGAGAAGATTGTAATGAGATCTTCCTGCTGTGTTTCCTAATTGAGTGATTCACAAGAGAGATACGACGTACTCGTATACGTTAGTACCGATAGTGTTTGTACAGTTTACGTTAAAGGTGTACTCGTAATGCCCTGCGGGCCCGTTAATGCACTCGGAGCCCTGTCCGTGGAGCGCTGACATTGCATTCAATTAGGGCCCCGGTACGTTGCGACATATTGAATTCCAGCATGGAATTGAAGCGTCGCTTCGTTGAAAGGGTTGCCGTGTTGTTTTCGCCAGATAACCATTAAAAGTAGAGAACGACGAAATTAAATTACTTTTTTCATTTCATATATTTTTTTATTTAATTGGACATCATTGGACATTTTATAAATTGTGACTGATAGATTTTACTCAAATTAAATATATTATGTTTTTGTATGTAATAAAATAAATATGAATCACACATCATCGGCCAATAATATTATAAAACTCAATATGCTAAGAAATATGACATTAATAATAATACTTGGGCTGAATTGCATCTTAAAAATAATTACAAATCGCTGCCCTTTAACCTCGTTGGCTAATAAATTCCACGGCTAGTAGGATTTACAATTTCCGTGGGGGTGTACAGGCGTAGACTGCGAGGTTCCGGTGGGGCTTTAGAGGGAGGGAAGGAGGGACGAGGAATGTAGTGGAGCGCTAATCGGAAACTTACCGATCCCCGCCGCCGCTACGAATCATAATACACTGGAATAGAAGCACCTCAATAGAAGCGCCTCAGCTTTGCGGTTATCATTTTTAATTACAGCGATGACAAAAGTTATTGTTAATTTAGATCTAATAACTCAGATACAAGGTAAAGGATTTCGAGCTAGAGTCGAAAAGTGTTTTTTTCGATTAGATCATCGTTTTGTTAGTACAAGGTTATTTATAACAATCTATGTTATAAAATGAAATAGTTTTTACGGATTTATTTAACTTTTAACGATTCGAATACTATACGGCGTGCATGAAGTTTGAATTCAATTAAATACGAAAAATCAATAAAAAAAACCATTTTGTAATATGGAATACTTGAGCAAATAAAATAAATCATTATATTTTCAGTCGCCATTGAATAAACTGTTGTGAAAATAGCAAATATCGACAGAGCATGATTTGGCCGACTTCTAAGTGACAGGCATGGATACCAATCCACTTCTAATGGAGTAACCATGGCAAAGCCAGGCATAATAATCGGCAAGTTAATTGAGTTTACCTTTGTTACTACTTTGTGACCTGTAAACTATATTCCATATCAAAGAAATAGTAACTCCTTGTAGAGCTTAATCTGTCCTCGTCGAATGTTAAAAATAAGTGCCTTAATTAAAGAATTAAATCAATTACAAGCTTATTCCGAAGTTTCTAAACGAAGCTGCAATTATGCTATACTAACTGCATTCACTACCCTCATTCGCTCGTCCCTCTATAAAGGCCGCGATGTCGTTACGTAGCCAATTCACGATTTCACTATTATGCTTTTCAACCGACCAGTGAATTGCTAATTACAAGCGTAATAGAAAAGCGCTTTTGATTATATGAATACATCAATCTTTTGTATACGTATTAAATTAATATATTATATGAACGATAACCATAAAAAGCAAGTTAAGTATATAAATCTTTATTATGAACATATATATTGAGCTCCTCCTGCCAATAGTGAAAATAGTGCAGAGGCAAATAAGATTTTAAGTATTTTTTATAAGCGGCGATAAAATATCTATCTACATCACCTATTTCATTTTATATGACTATTGACCATTTCAGTGGGCAGAGACAGGCCATAACTTCAATTATGGCTCTGAATAGCGCTTTAAAATAAAAGCGTGGGTTATGTTAAAAATGACGCAAATATTGATTGTGGTTTAGGTTCTTTGTCATTAAAGCAACTGTAATATTATGAAGTTAACACGATAATTTCTCAAGAGGAAGCCTAAGTTAAATCTTTTTGGTATACAAATATTAAGTTGAGCGAGCTATCAAGCGTGTGAAGCGCTGGCTGGTCAATAATTATATTGCAGAGGCTGTAAAAACAACAATAAAATCAGTTTAATAAAACAATCAGCGGCCATTATTCCGCTGGGCCGCTGCGGCGAGTTACAAACGGCGCTCCAAATTACCATTTTAAATTAATTAGCCGTCGCAATTAAAATCGGTAATTGCCAATAAATTTAAACATATACATGTCTCCACGGATTAAAGTTTACTAATACGTAATTGGTAAATGTTTAAACTGAAATCGAACATTTGTTCGGTCGCTTCATAGTTACCGTAATAGGTGATGTGAATAACTGTTTACAAGCTATTAATATTAAGCGAAACTACTGTTTTGTTTTATCAAAGGGAATTAGAATATTACATCTTAGAGCCGATAAACCAACAGTATATGTCAAAATAAAGATGAAACCATTCTTGAAGAAATCAAACATACAATGAAAGAAACAATTTTCAGCAATTTAAAATATTCTACAGTACCAGGCACTGGGAATGACGGAGTGTTTGAAATAATTATGATACGATTATTAACTCAAAGCACAAACGAAAGCATAAGATCATTAAAATAGCCAAAAATGCAAAGGTGATCAAGACAAGGTGCGTTCAAGCGTCGCGGTCGCCCGAGCCAAGCGTTTGTAGCGATCGTAGCCGCCCATTCAGTTTACGTAGCAAGCGTAGCCAGTGTAGCGGGCGTAGCAGCGGCGGTGGAACACAATGGGCGGTGAGGGATGCGCACCGCGTCCGGTGTCCGGCCATCGCTCACGCTGCCCGGACGCGTCGCGCCGCACTTTATGTGCGCGTAGAATTCGGACGCGACTTCTGCTCGTTATTACTACGGGCGGCTACGTCGGGCATCGTTCGACTGCTACGTGGTATTTGACATCGCTTAGCTATGATGAAAGTCGTTTCATGTAGCATTTTCTTGAATTACACGAGTACTGAGATGTGTTGTATATGATTGTGTAAATAACACATATATGCATTAATTTTATTTGTTGCTGCGTAAAAGATGGAATTAAATCCGGTTTAATAGATTGTAGACAACATTTTTTTTTGTTGTCTCACAAAATTGGAATAGGCAAATTTCCTTTCCGTTAGGTCTTATTTTAACTCGCGTTTCTCTTGGAATAGTCTGTAGAAGTAGGTAGTTGGTCGGTATGAAGAAAATCCAACCTCAAAAAAATCTTTTCCACGGCGTCTGCGTAACAAAGCACTATCCATTACTATTGAGAGCATACGCGACGTCAAAAAACGCCCCGAGATGAAGGAATAAGGGAACCTCCGGGAATACTTCCGTGCAAGGGCGGGGACGGGGGTTGCGGGCGGAAGGCGGCGGAGGGAACGGAAGTGTCGGGCCGGAATCGGCGCCGGGCGGAAGAGCGCGAACCCTTTGCCGCGCCCTTTGTTTATCAAAGATCCTCTCGCAACTATTGCTACCGCGCCAATGGAGGATTGCCTCAGTGCAACGTCGCGTGCCACCAATTCATGACTGACTAGTAGCGTAGTCAGCTGCCTGCTAATCGCAGATAGCGAAAAGAAGTGTTATATGCAGTTATAGGAAACATAGTTTTACGTGAGTTATTACTATTTCTTTTTAAATATAAAATATTTCTCTCGCGCAGTAAAAATATATTATTGCGCAAAAATACGTGCGGCACGAAAATTTCTTACAAAACGAAGAGATATCATGTCACTTTTCCTATTTCCGGCGTATGGGGTAACTACGAGACGTTTCACGTTGATTCAAAACATCCCGGCCGTAAACTCAGCGAGGTGGAATATTGGCTCACCTACCAACTCATGAATATAAAAATTTTCATATACACCTAGTCAGAAAATAAATTTCGTCTCCAATATTAAGTTGTACAAAGTAATAATGACAATAGGGTAAGGAATAAATATGTTAAAATCAATCACAATTTAAGAACGTTATATATAGAGAATACGTTTCGAAGAAAAACATCGGTCTGTTCGAATTGAGCATTCGTTTGTGGAATAATTAGGAACGAAAAACTCTAACGTAAGTTGATTCCTAATTGAATTGATGAAATATCGGCGAAGGTTTAAGTTATTCGGTGCCCAAATAAACAATTTGGGCACCGTTGAAATAAAAATGAAATCTTGAATCCCGTCGCTCGGGGCGCGTGCTCTCCCTCTCACTCTCTCTCCCTTTACCGTCTCTTTTGCCTGTCATTATCTGTTTTCCACTCTGTCGCTTTCCTCGTCTGTTCTACGACCAAAAAACTTGGCAGGCCGATTTCAAATGCACTTTTGGACGCTTGACTTAATTTTGAATTTAAAGGGAAACTTGCAACAGTTAAAACAACAATAAGCGGTTAAAACATTATTAACTGCGATATTCAATAAAATATTTCAAGCATACGAGTCTTTGACTACAAATATTTCTCTATTTAAGTTAGGTAAAGTCTTCGTATATGTACGTTTTCTAAGATTGTCGGAATATTCTGGTTTATTAGTTTATTTTTTTCCGGTTTATTCATACACGCTGAATATTTTTTCCTATTTTACATTTTCTTTAAAAACACTGCCTCTATTTTAAGAGTTATATCTTGTGTAAGGATTTTTTTATACACACATTTCACACGGACTCCCACCAAGATCCAAAACAATTATAGAAAATATTGCTCCGGGTCAGAATTGAACCCCCGACCCGCGACGCCGAAGCTGATGTCTTAGCAACTGCGCCAAACGAGACATCAAATATATTATAAATGTAAATTAATAGTTATATTAGAACGTTTTGCACAAGGCAAGTGGTAGTGCGACAGAGGATAACTAATAATTCCCAATTAGTGGTTGCGCATTAAAGTATTCAAATATAGTAAGCTAGTCATTAGTCAACAGAATAACGAGCAAAGTGGGTTGATCGCTGCCAGTAATTTTGATAAACACAATCACGGATGTCGTTATTTGTAGTTAGTGTAATTTTTTAACACTAAATAAATGCGCATTTGTTGATCTGTAATTTTTACAGTATATAAATTTTATAACGACTTTAAGATGACTCGTTTCAGTATCGCGGGTCGTGGGTTCACAATTCTCCCGGGGCAAATATTTGTAGGAACTACAAATAATTGTTTTCGGATCTGGGCGGATACATAAATTTCACGCGGACAAAACCCGTGTGAAATTTAAGTATGTATAACGAACTTATAATACAAGATATTTCTATCTTACAATAGGGGCAGCGTTTTTTTTTTGTTTAAAGAAACAGATTAACAGATTAGATGAGCATTCATTAAGCTTCGACCATTCAGTGAAGAATCACAAATAATCAAATTGCGTCTACCTATGTACATATATGTTTCCCTTAATTTCATAATTCGGTTATTTTTATTGTATTTATACAAAACTAATAATGGTTCAGGAAATATCTAATATCCCTATATATTAAACAATCATGAATTGTATAAAAATTTCGATATTTTATTTTCCATTAATTAGAAGTATAGGGGCTGATAATACATAGATCACAATACATTGCTTATAAGCGTAATTTGATAGCCCATTTGGCGCAGATGCTATTGGCTTCGGCGTGGTAGTTCGTGGGTTCGATTCCCACCCGCGATAGATATTTGTATAAACTGCAGATAATTGTTCCGGATCTGGTCGTTTTTGCGTATGAAATTTATGTAAAAAGCCCTTGTAACACAAGATATTGCAATCTTACAATGAGGGCAGCGTTTTTAAAAAGAATTAATTTAATGTGGCTTTGATTAATTGTAAGTTAAGTACATTAAGTGCAAGTATAAGTACATCTTACGCTTACCCAAAACTATTTAAAAGGACAGCGCCATCTATCAACTGCTAGATGCAACTACAATTTTCACCGCTATTGTATATTATGCTCAATACACGCTGAAAAAATATTAACAATCTCTGTTTGTAATAATAAATCGTTGTTTATATTTGCTATGGTTTAAAAGCAGCATTTTAAATATTTCTACATCCTTTAATCTTATATGGTAAACGAATTTGTAAAACATACTTTGTTTGGGGGGTTGTAAATTGATCACATCATTTTATGTTCTTTAAAATAGAGTTCAAATAAATTGCTCTGTCATATTTTCTACTACATTTACAACTGTTATACAATTAGTGTTGTTCTATATATTCATTTAAATTCAGTTTAGTGTGTATGTACATCTTAAAATCAATAGTTGAACTGATTCAGGATTTTTAATCGGTTTTAAGACGAAGACGATTCTCAGTTTATATTTTTTTGTATGTATGTTACGTAATATTTCGTCAATTGTCAACTGATTTTGTAAATTCTTTGTTTACCGTAAAGAGTTATTTTTTTATTAGGCTGACAAACGAGCAAGCGGCTCACCTGATGGTAAGCGATCACCGCTGCCCATAGACATTTGCAATATTATAGAACTTGCAAACGCGTTGTCAGCATTTAAGGGGGAAACTTTTAGAAAAAGGGAGGGAGGACGAGAAAGGGAGCGAGAAGGGGAGGGACGGAGTAGGAAAGCTAGAGCGGGAGGTAATTGGAGGCAGGGGTAAGGAGGGGAGCGAGAGAGGGAGTAAGGGGAAGGAGGGGGATGGGCCACCGGCCACCTCACTAAGCGGGCGAAACACGGAAAAAATACTTCCATTTTACGCCGATATTCTGTGAGGTCGTGGTACTTATCTGGTGCAATTATGATATAAATTTTAACGTTATTGGATCTTGAACTCCGATACATCTGATAATCCGTCAAAATGTAATGGGCAATTTAGATTGAGGGTATTGTACGATTTATTTAATAAAAATAAGATTTAATTTTTTTCATAAAAATTGACTCGTTTACTGAATGAGGATAAATTTCACCTTCCAAAAATACATCGGAATGTAAAAACTGTGGTGTTTTATTCAATTCGTACTTTGGTGAAATGTATATCCTTCTGTTTACACTGTTACAAACTAATAAAAAATTTCAGGAGCCAGAACAAATAGACGCGGAGTCACCAACGGTGCGTTTAAATTACTTGTAGTCATGATACCATATTTATTCTATAATTGTTATCGTGATATTTATTTTATATTACTACAATATTCTCGAGCTCATCTCATTTATAATTAAATTTTGTAAACGTCACTTTTTAATAATTTCTATTAAAT
>DWHQ01001144.1:0-11451 GCA_018247955.1 Eurytides marcellus marcellus | reverse complement strand
CCAATGTACACTCCGGTCAAGGTGTGATTAGATACAATGACATGCTCGCATAATTATTACAAAGTGTAGTTTTGTTTTTATTTTATTTTCTGTATGTACATACGGATAAATACAATGAAATGTGAAGTGACAACTCGCAAATCTCGTCAAGGCTATCAACGATTGTCCTAACATCTGCTATACAGTGTTTTGTAGGCAATGTTTAATTTAATAACTAATTATGGAATGGTATAGATTAACTTAAATTGCAAATTCTGTGCTTGCACTATCAGCTTATTACCCTCGGCGTTAAATTTAGCCCGTGTTATCCGTCAAATTATCCACATTTTGAATTTCTCTCAGATTCACGTTTAGATATATATTTAGTAATCATTTTATAATTAGCAGAAAATGAAGTATTCAGAGTTTTATTATTTGTCTATATTCAGCATTCACGCATTATGAACAACCATAGAGATTGAATTCAATCGAAGTTAAACCTGCGGACATAACGTATGGATACTTTGAATAAATACAACATGAGTATTTCTATAAATTAAATTGATAATTGAAACCATATGATGATAGAATAATTGTAAACGTTAAAAATATATAAATGTTAATTTTTCTGTACTAGTAAATAAAAGTGAAGAAGAATTCATGAAAACTCTTTAGTTTATATTTGGTTTGGTTTGGTACCTCTAGTCAAGAATTTCGATTGGTGTTAAAAATAAGCCTTAAAGTTATCTTACAAAGAAAGTTATTCACAGAACACACCACTGATTGTCGATAAGAACTTCATCTAAGTCCATCCATTCGTTAAAATGGGTTGGGGTACATATTATATCTACTTTATTACTGTATTGCAGTTGAGACCAAATTGGACAATGTCACACGTAACTGGTAACTAGGCTCTTCCATTTTGGGTAGATTGCGTGATGGGATGTCACGTGCAGCGCTTTCGTGCCTTCGAGAATGTTCTAGGAGTGTTTCGAACAATTTTTCACTTTTCTCTTTAAGAACACATTAATGACGTCACGTTGTAATATAGACCGTATTTTTTGTTTTCGATATTTCATTGACCTGTACTTGTTTTTACTCGTCGTTTGACATCTAAAATTCCTTTATAAATATTCCTTAGATGCTTAAAATCTTATGTACCTATTGTCTTAATTTAAGAATGCGAATAGTTGCTATTTAAAAGCTAAATTACACTTACATAAGGAAGAAATATTTAATCCTGTTTAAGCATATGACCATGGTAATAGTGTTCTTAGATGTTTAAAATGTCTCATGTCCCTATTGTCTAAGATACCGGCAGAGTTGCCATTGGAAAGTTAGATTACACTTACAGATGGAAGAAATATTCAATCGTGTTTAAAGCATATTGCCCATGGTTAAAGGGAAGAATATTTTGTTAAATGTTGTTTAACACGTTCACTGCGGGCCCTACAGCTGTACTTTCGGCAAGTGCGTCGTGTGGTTAGTTAGACCCAGACACAAATTTTGGCCTGGGTATCATATGGTTTTGGGCCGCAATTTCAAGAACTTTACTCTAGTTACTGTACTATATGTAAGTCTGCCAATATTTGTTTCGAGTTACTTAATATGAAATTTATTAATTTTATTACATTGTGTTATGATAATTTTTTCAGTTCAAGCAAATAAAATATTAGAGTTAATAACTCTAATATTTTAAATGCTTAATAATTGAAAAAATTGTGTTTGTTGGTTTATTGATATTTCCTTCTTTGACTTCACAAGAACAAAATAATTCCAATGCATTATTATTTTCATAATAATCAATTATCTATTAATAATATCAAATTAAGAATTAATTCTCTATCTTTTTCTCACTATCTCTTTTTAATCGGGCGGTACCGCCTTTCGTTAGGAACCTATGATCTAAAGCGTTCAAAAATGGATTAGTTTGACTTTTGATGTACAATATATGATATTGATTGAAAATAATATTAATATCATGAGACATCTCACACCTTGCCATCCGATCCCAAACTAAGCAGAGCCTATACTATGGTAACCAGACAACTGATATAAATACTTAAATACTTAAATACTTTTAAATACATATTATATAGATAATTAACACCCTGATACAGAACAAATACCTTTGCTCTTTTGCATAAAATACCTCTGCTCTTCTTATAATTTTGTTCTGTGTGGTAATGGAACCCCTTGGATTTGTAGCCAGGAGCACTAACGATTACAACAACGGGCCAGTCATCAGACCAATTTGAATGGGAACATTGTAAATTGTAATTAATGTAAATATCAATTTTAGTGACTGCTACTGATTACAATTGAGTACCAGGAAATCATAGTGTTCTAAATTTTTAAACTGTCTGCATGAAATAGTAAAATATGTGGAATGCATGAGCTAAATATCTAATAATAGTAACGTAGTAAGTAACGTAACGTAAGTAACTAATAATAACACGTGTTATTTATATTAACGGTACAGCGCTTTTTATTTTATGCTATCAAAATGTTCGTCTTGCTCTAAAGTAGCTTCAAGATTCTGTTTAGGGCTTACATCGTTGTTAGGACTACGCCGTAGCTTAAATTGTCATATTGAAGCGACAACCGGAAACGATGCAAGGCGGGACAAAGGTGGTAAGACAAAACAATAGCAAACTGGGTAGGCTTGAGGCCAGAATGAATAGGAATTTACTCAATTAGTGGCTTTACCGAATTACATGTTGTAAGTTACAGCAAGTTTTTGATAAAGAAGGAGGCAGTTGATATTTTAAAAGTGTATACCGAAAATAAAAATCTTAGTTGTGGACGATAAGTGATCGTCGCTGTTTCTAAATATATCCGTTGAGTCAATTGATGGCAAGGAGTCTAGCTTTAGGTTACCTCACTGCATTCAGGTCACGTCTCATTAGACGTAAGAGCAATTCACGCTACTTTGATACTTAGGCCTAGCTATTTTATTCACATGTGAGTTAAAAATTTTTATGGTGTAAATATCAAACGAGCAGCCCGATGCTTAAGCGATCGCCGCTGCCTATAAACATTCGCATCATCAAAAGACTAACAAATGCTTTGATAGTCTCTAAGGTCGGAATAGATGGACCACCGGCCACCTCACTCACCGGACGAAACGCGGAAGCAAAACTCTTCCACTTTACGCCGATTTTCTGACAGATCCTGGTTCTAACCTGGTTCGAGCCGATCCATTCAGTGTTGGTTATATAATATACAATTAAAGAGCTTTACTTACATGTACAAGTCTGCTGTCTGCATTAAAGATGGTGGCCGTAGTACTCGGCGGGGTAGTGCGCGTAGCCCTGGTGGAAGGCGGGGTCCGTGGGTGGCCTGTGCATCATCTGCTGGCCGTCCATCATGTAACCCATGGTCGCCTCCGGGCTGTACGCGCCGCTGGGACCCGCGTGCGGGAACACTGCCGGGTAGAAAACTGATCGGTTAATTAGACCCGCCGAAGCCTGCACGGCGTATCATTATCAGCATCTATCAATATCAGTATCTATCATTATCAGCATCTAGCATTATCAGCTGCTGGATATAAGCCTCTCTGCACGTGTCAACATTAAATTTAATTCAATTCAATGTATTTATTTGCTTGACAAGGTTATTATTACGGATGGTCAACTTATATACACATAACTTTTATGTTAACCTAGTAGGATATGCAAATTTACTGTGACAGGTTATTAAAAAGTTAAGTTAAGTAAAACACTAAAATCAAACAAATTGTAGTGAAAATTCAAAATATAAATACAAATATGGATTCAATCACCGTGAAATTCAAATTCAAAACATCACATACAAAACATCTACGATTACAGGATATATCAAACTTGAGGATCAAAGATAGTGGTCTCTTATCAATTTTAACAACAGGTTTAAAAACTATTGCCTAATCGTATACTAAATTAGTAAACAAATAAGCTTATTTTTAAATAGCTATCTTTAATTTGACTTAGAGGCGACGCTATGAAAAAGATTTTGCACCATTTGAAAAGCCAAACATTTGCCGTTTTAACAAGTTCTGATGTTATTGTATTTGTAGTAGAAAGATTATCTTTTCATAAAAAAGGATCATGTCGCGAAACTTAAACCGGAAAAAGAGAAAACTTGATTTAATTACAAACATATAGACGCCGTCATTTATATTAGCAAAAACTCCGCTCTACTTCATTGGCTATTAAAAAAAACAACATCGTTACGTTACGTTACGTCGGCGAAATCGTCAATCCGATTTCGTCTACGCCGCGGAAAAGTTTCCGCAAGAAAAAATACAGAAGCGAACAATCGGACGACACGGGAGCCAGCTCGGTTTCACCGCAAAACTGTCTGTTATGCCTTCCGCTTCCAATACATCCCGGGGATTGTCAATCGCAAACTAATGGCGTTCGCCCATTATAGACGCCGATTTCCGGCTTCGTCGTGGGGTCTTTATGGTGGCACGCGCCATTGCCCCAAGAGAGTTCGGAACAAACACGCCACCGGTCTAATGTCTCGTTCGAAATGACTCTACGAAAAAAAATCAATCCGTCAATACGTTCGGCACAATGCTCGAAACTTTTAATGCCCACGCGGGTTCATTCCCAAATCGCATTTCAAGACTGCGAATACAATTTTGTTAGACATACGGGAGGTATAGATTTGAATTTCTTTCTTTGAGTTGGTAAATTAACTTAGAAATATATGCCCAAATATACGTTAGTAAAATTTAGATCGTAAAAGAGTATCAATAGGAAAAAATATTTGAAATAAAAGAAGCGATCGCAAACAAAGATCGTCTAAAGGAAAACGTGGGAATAAACCCACTGGATCCGCACGAGAGCGACCGATGACGCGTAGATCCCAGTTTCGAAACTAGGAAGACAGGAAACAATAAAGGATCCCCCGGGACGCCGGCAGCGGCCCCGGCTACCAGGAAACTATGATTTAGTAGGCGATAATCTTCACGAGCGTCCTTGACGTTATTGTCAATGTATTGTGCAATACGAGGCGGGCTGGCGGCCGCCCTAATCAACTTGTAGCCTGCACGGACGGCCTATCTGTCATCGTACGCTGTTAGTCATCGTTCGGCAAATTGATATTTATAATAAACCTCTGACAGTTGAAACATTGGACGCTCACGAATAGTGAAGGTATTCCGAAGCCACGATGAGATAGTAAATAAGCTTTATTACCAAAACGGTAGCAGTTCTCAAGGATATATTTGTCAAAGCGATTTATTATGCAGATGAAACCGAAACATGCTAGTAACTAACGATTTTTAGTTGATTTGATTTTCGATGTACACGCAAAATTGTATGCGGTGCATTGTCTTAAGTACCAGGGCGACAGACGGCTGGCAGCGGTGTACTAAACATTCGGGGCATAAAGCAGCGGGCGAATTCTAAATTTCCCGAGCGGACGCTCCCGCCGCCAACTTTGCCGACGACGGAAAATGGAAAAACCGGAGGGTGGAAGGATAGATGGAAAATTGTTTTGGCAATCGGCTAAAGAAAATGGCCACCGCATTTCCTGCGGTCAAACGGGCAGCTCTCCCGATCGCCGGGCTCCGGGCGAGTTATGTATTCCCGGTGAGTCCGAGTCGCGTCCTGTTTAGCCAAGTTGAATTTCTAAGCGCGGAAATGCCGTACAACTCAATTTGCTTTATCGCTCCACTATGAATAGCATTCGCTGGACTTGAAAGTGTAAAAGGTTCGTTTTATCTTTTACACTTATTTTCCAATACTATTTTGATGCGGAGTAACGATATTAGTAACTTTATAAGTATAATCAATCTTAAAAATGCGTGGAATTTTGTTGATTGTCTCGTGGATCAGCTATTATTGTATTAAAGCATATCGTAACGGTATTTTAAATGAGCAACTGTTGAGTTTCTCGCTGGCTCTTCTCAGCAGAACTGCATTCCGAGCCGGTGGTAGATTCCTCACGAACTGATATGTAAAAATTACGATTCAAATGTGCTTGTAAAGTCCTATTCGAATAAATATTTCGATTTAATTCGAATAACACATAAAGATATTCTTTAAAAAAACGCTGCCCCTATTGTAAGATAGAAATATCTTGTGTTATAAGTGCGTTTGACAACACAGATCAAAAACAAAATGGCGCCATCATATTTACGACGGTGGCTGCGTGCATTTGTGACGGCAATTATGGCGGGAAGAATCGCGGCCATTAGCGAAATCGAACGCGCTGTCATCGGTGCATCGATACGGCATTACGGTGCCGACGCCCGCCATATACGCGGACGCGGCGTCGCGCTAATGAATTTATTATAAGGGCATAAATTGCACGGTGATGCGACGCCATTACCGGCCCGCCTGTAAATTACAATTCGCCCGATGCGGAGCGACGGCCGGCCGTTTCCGCCGATCGTTTGTTGGGCTTTTCGCGCGGGATTAATCGCGCCGTGCGGTTTGTTAAAAATCGGACGCATCGTCTCCTAGATCGGTTCGGGATTTACCGAAAGACGCCTTTGAAACAACTTCAGTGAAAGTCAACAAACTTGGATCGGTTTACAATCACTTTTTGACGTCTAATGATTCTACTACCTGTTCAGAAAAATTTGCTTCAGTCAAAGTCAACGTGAAAATTCTTTATTCAGAATTGGATTGGCTTACAATTAATTTTTGATGTCTTGATTCTACTAACTGTTCGGAAAAAAATGCCTCAGTCCTGAGAAGAACGGGCGAAAGAAACTCAGCGGGACTTTAAATGTATTTTTTTTTAAATAACGTTGACAATTTTTATAATTTGAATCTTGAAATAACCTTGAGGCGAACACATTATTCACAAGGTGTGAATAATGTGTTCGCCTTCTATGAAATCATTATCTTCAATGAAATCATTTACTGTATAAATAACCTTTAGCATACTAACGTCCTTTTCCATTTTTTTTGTTTTTAATTCAGCAATATTCTGGACGTTTTCTGGAATCCTATTGCACATACGTATACATTGCCTATAAAAAGCATCACTGGCTCGTTGTAAACGAGCCTTAAAGAAGGAAAACTTCGTTGCTTGAAGTATTTGGAAGTTTCTTGGCCTTTCGTGACACTTAATTTTAACGAAACGCCGCCGTCAATTTATCAGCTATGGTGCTCGCATAAAAAATTCAAAGACAAAAGGAGACGTAATCCCCTCATAGGAGTAACACACATCTAGATGGGGGGCGATCGGAGGCGGCGGGGGCGGGCGGAGTGATGGATAGCCCGGGACGGGTCAACGAATTCGGACATTATTCTTTTTTACCCTTCTTGCGTTTCGTTCGCAAGAGTAAGCCCTTTTTCTGCGACGTCCTTTTTTCTCTCCCCTCCCCCCGGGCGGAATTCTGCGTCCCGGGAGCGTTTTATGGACTGAGCGCAACAATTACAAAGTAAAAATGGAATTGGCCGTTTGTAATTCGACTCGGCGGCCGACGGGAGAAATGTTAAGATCGATTGCCTGGATGCGGACGGCACTTTGCAGTTGTGTTTTCTGGTTGTTATTCAATCATCGATATTGGGAGGTCGGCTAACGACAAATACCTTTTGGCATTGACATTTAAAAAATATGCTATTGTTTTGACGAGAGTAAGCGTATTACGCATTATGTTTCTATATATATTATGATAAGACAGCGAGAACATTGTAAAAAAGGAAAATTAATGAAGTATTGAAAATATAGATTTGTTGTTCAGTTATCAACAATTGACAACTATCTAAAGTGTACGATTTAAAGCATAATGTTCGATCTAATACTAAAAAGATAGATCACAAATGTCAACCAAGGGCATTTTTATAATTTGTGTCTTTCAAAGTTTAGTTTTAATCGCGCTATTAATTTGAGTACATTGTAATCCCGCGACGGTTTTGGCCCGTTGCAATTTTCATCCCGGCTCAAGATCGCTATTCACGCTGCAGCTGCGCCTGTTTGTCCAGGGCTGCATCGGTCCCAACACCCCCGGGAGCAAAGCTGGTCAGGTGCAACCCTGCATAATGTATAAGCGGTCGCTCGGTCAGCTCAACTCAATTCTCGACATCAAAGCAACTCGGACCGCGGGTAGAGAGTTTCAATAGTCCCGAGAAGTGCTACTTGGGTACTGACTACTTTACTATTTACAATAAAATCCACGAAGACGGTTAAAGTAGGCGAACTTTTATGGAAAATAAGTTATTTAAGGTTTCTAGATTTGGTACTCATCATCAGAACTTATTTAAAATTAGCAGACATTCGGCTGATTGTAGGTGTCACAATGTCTTGATAAATTCCGGTATGTGGTTCAATTACAAATATCAGAATACAGATGTATAAGAAATATGTTACCTGCTCTATTAGACTGGTCAATCATCGGCTGTACTATCCTACGTCTCGCGTTGATAAACCTGTGGACAAAGAAACATAGAATTAATTAGACAATTATACATTGAGTAATAAAGATGATAAAACAATCAACATAAGTTTAACAATACACTTTCAAATCTTAAAATTCAAAAGCATTTATCTTTACATATTTCCTTATTGCTTTACTTCTGTTAATTAAAACAGTTAAAATTAATCGTGAGTAAATGCGTTGCTTGCATAACCAATTGAGAGGATCTGTAATGATATTTTCACTGATTCTATTGACGGCAGAAAACGAAAGTGTCGTATCTCGAAAATCTCCAAAATCAATCAAATAGCAATTTTATTTATGTGTCATGTAGGGATTAAAAAGAAAAATAATATAATAGGGAAAAATACTTTCCAAATTTCAACTTTCTATCGTTATAAATTAATGAGTTATGAATTTTTGAAATCGTTTTATGACTGTGGTGTAAAGTTGGATTTTTCGAGAAAGGACCAAAATTTCTTTCTACCGTCCATACTACCTATTTGTTACTGTGTCAATACTAGATATCACTTCCTACCTATACACTGTTTCATATGTGCAGGAATCATCAGGCCTTGGTGATTAAACTAACATCACCGAAAGTTCTTTAGTTTATAAGCGTTAAGTATACAGGTTCGGTGTCCGGGCAGTCTCGAGTGTTGTATGAGAGTCCGTGCACTCCGAAATTAACTGTCACCGCGGATACGGCGCGAGCGGCGGAAATTCGACGATTGCTTTGTGATTCGATTTGTTCTTCGTATAATTCGTTGTGTGGTCGGATTGGCATTGGCGGACGGTGATGACGCGTTATGTTGAATGTACAGACAGACTTCTATATGTGATGCATTGCAAAATTAATTGCATTTCCATTTTATCTTTGTTTGAAGTGATAACTTTTTACGGGAGGGTGAACCGCTTCGTAACGTAACGCGTAACGGCGCCAGTCTGTCTAGCTTCAGTTGACAGTTTGACAGGTTATCACTTCTGTCGGGCGTCTTGCGACGCATATGTTTTTTTTTTATCATGATCGTTATTAGTTTTGAAAAAGAAGGAGGTTTTCAATCAACCATCGACCGATTTAATTATTAGTTTTGCAATACAAAGGAGGTTACCGCCAAGTTGGTTCTGTAGGAATCGGATTGGAATTGGTATATATACCATGTAAATCAAATATAAAATGCGTAAGGGTATTTTCTGTTTGTTTGTAAAGTTACTTATACAATATCTGATGATTGGTATTAGAGAATAGGATTTAGAATACATTTAGTTAATATTGCTGCAGCTCCTTGATTTGGAAAGGGACATGTCGTGTAATGTTCTCATTTATGTGGCCATTGGTTTGAAGTTTTCTAATAACGACACCAGTTGTTTTTGATTACCATATAATCTAACATTCAATTATATAGATACCATTAGTCGGAACAAAGGTAATAAATAGAAATTTAAAAAATATGAGAAAAAGTGGGATCTTTTGGTTAAAACAAAACTGATCGTGTCGAGATGAGGTAAATATTTCACAGTTGTTAAAGGTAACATTTTAAGTCGATATCCGAAGGTCCGGATAGCACCCGGCGGGCTCCACGATACCCATGGGTCCCTCGCAAGGGGCATAATTGCCACGAAACATGGCGTCGCGTCCGTTGCGACTAATGTATTGTTAATATCTAGATTAGTTCATTAACTCTTCATCCGGGGCCGGTGCTCGCCCCCCGCGTGCCCCTGGGAGAGGGGAGGAACGGCCCCAGCTTCCCCGACACTTGGGGTGAATTTGCCAAATCGCCTACGGTATTAATTTTGACGGCAATAATTGTTATAGAAGCGCTTTTGAAACGGCAATATGTCCCGCGTAATGGGATTGTGCGCGTTTGCAGTTCTTTTGACGGATTGCCCGATCTGTATGTTATATAGTATGTGTAAATAGTCCTCAGGTGGTATGAAATGTGCTGTTGTTCCTAGATTTTCAATTTGAGGGGATCTCTTGCATTTAAAGTTAACAAAGGGCATGAAATGGGATTAATTAGTTAATTTAAGAGACGATTTTCGGCAACAGCCTGGGTTTTTATAAGCGATGTAATTATTTACTAATAATAATTACCTAGAATATTACTGAAGGTTCAGCAACAAAATCAACAGCTTCCTTTGATTTTCGTTAAGTAAGATACGTTTGAAAAGAAAGTTATGTAGATAATAAAATTTTCAATAGTCTTGTAGAATTGACTGATACAGATATCTTCTTTTTGGCTCTGTATAAAACTTTATTGTTTTAAAGAGAGCCAACAGACTTAAACTTCGTTCCATCTAAACCGGGAAAAGTTGTGTTAAGTATAAAAAATTACCCTGCAAGAGAAACAGCAGAGTAAATCACAGTTTGGAACTTTTTAGTTATTCCGTACTGACTGGCGTTCTGTTACGAACAAGCCTGTCGCTTGGCTCGAGTAGCTCGTCACATCCCTTAATTCCGTAAAAACTGTGCGTCGAAAGATAACGCAATAGTTGTGTGTCCAATGTCAAATATGATTCATATCCGGCATCAACCCAATACGGCCGGGTGGAAACGCACCGTACGCCGGATAAACAATACGCGGACGGGCGATACGAAATAATAATCCCGTCGAACCGGCGAGGCGTCGCGACGCGAGATTTGCATTCGTATAATACGGGAGCATTATTTTATTTGTAGCGTAATGGCCGAACCCCGATAACCGGGCGCATAAATCATAACACAACGGATTTGTTAATATCGCACCGCCACGCCGGCCCGAAGGGTTGACGCGGCTAGTGTCAAACGATTTAGTGATGGGAAGCGATGAGCTCGCACCGAGAAACTCGTGAATGGAGTCATCTATTCACGATTGGCTCACGGAGTTTAATATAGTGTCAAATGATCTAGTGATGGGAAGTGATGAGCTCGCACCGAGAAACTTTTGAATGGAATCATCTATTCACGATTGGCTCACGGAGTTTAATATAGTGTCAAATGATCTAGTGATGGGAAGTGGTGAGCTCGCACCGAGAAACTCGTGAATGGAATCATCTATTCACGATTGGCTCACGGAGTTTAACATGGTGTTTAATATTATAGTGTGAATAATTATTTTGTTGACTTGGAG
>DWHQ01001143.1:0-11451 GCA_018247955.1 Eurytides marcellus marcellus | reverse complement strand
CGGTGAGAACCGCCCCGGGACCCGGGTGAATCTAGTGTACGCGGTGTGAGTGTTTCACCGTGCTCGAAGGCGAACTCGTAGGCGAACTCTTCCTACCGTGGAAATATGTTCTTATTACCTAATACATAAAAAAATAATAGATATTTATTGACCTTAGCAATGAGACGAACAAGTCTTGAGTGTAATGGTAAACGAGACATCTGCCTGTAAGAACACAATTACTTAGTCTCCTGATAAAAAAGGGACATTAATCGTCATTTGTGAGATAGGAGTTTTAGTTTTTATTCGATATATGCGTTACTTTACCTTAAATAAGAGTGAATGAAACTTGCTCTTATGCTGGTCACCTCTTGATATTGTTTCATGATAGCAATATCTCTTAACACTGTAATTATAGTAGAGACGATTCTTTTGAATCCGGAACACAGAAGTGCTTCCAAATTACTGCTAGATGTTATTCTATCCCAGATAGATTCTGATATTAAACGGTATATTCAGCCTCCAAAATAGTTTTTACAAACATATAAGTTCATAATTATAAAGCTATTTTGACGAATTCTTCTTTATATTTGTTTCTTGTGATCAGTGACGTATATACTATTTTTATTAAGGCGTATATACGAACGTACGGCATGGTAGCTTCCTTGCGAACTAGGATGGGAAGGTGAAGATTCATAAGGTCTATTTGAGTAAATATATTTTGATTTGATTTGATTTAAAAACGTTGAAAATTTACTCGGATCGAGTCATGAGTGACCTCAAACGCTATCAAATTGTATATATATAGGCGTTTATACTATTACCGACGGAAAAATATTAATGGGATTTGCCTTAGCGTATGCCGTTTGAAATATAGGTCCATTTTTACCCGTCACTAGTTCATTACAAGCCATTTATACCTAAGCGTAACAAATCATGTAAATTCCCAGACTAATAGCCCCAACAAACGTAATGCACACATTTCCGTATCTCAACGGGCATCGGCGTTGACAAACGCGCACTGTACATCAATGCTGTCGTAGCGCTACGTTTGCGCTACGATCAATGCGGAGGGAAATTTCGTAGAAGTTTCGTAGAACTGAAAATAAACTGAAACTCCGTCCATTTAGAACTATTGTTGTCAGATTAGCGATCTTTTACGGCGAACGAAGAATATATCGTAATACACTGTACAAATGATTTCAAAAAATTTGTTTCAGATGTGTCTCATACAAGAAAGTTATAAGTTTTTTGTTAATTCATCATTTTATATTATAAATAAAGACTGACAACGCTTTTGGTAATTCTTTCTAGCTATGAATATCCCTGGGCAGCGGTGATAATTTACCATCTGATAGCTGCTAGTTCGTTTGCCCCCTACTCTATACAAAAAATAATACACTGTAATAAAAATTTAATCCATTATGAAATGAACACAGGAGTTGAAATAGCACATATACATGCTACGTAGCTCGTAGAGGATATTAAGTTAATTTGGTTTGTGTTTGGTGTAATCTAATTCGACTATTGTGAGTAAATGTTTATAGCTATTGTTTGTTGTCATGTTTATGCTTTTCCATGAATAAAATGTAAACAATGCTATATAGACTCCAGACGTTAAGTATGGATTTAATATGTTTTATGTAGGTTTTACGTAGCAACCTATATATGTCCCACTGCTGGGCATAGGCCTCCTGTGAATAAAGCGTAAATGGCACAGACCGCCACGCGGCCCCTTTGCGGATCGGCGGACTTCACATATCTAAGCATCCAATTCGTGGAATATCTAATTCGTGGAAATTTTAGTTCGTGGAAAATTCAATTCGTGGAACATCCAATTCGTGGAAAATCCAATTCATGGAAAATACAATTCGTGGAAAATCCAATTCGTGGAAGATCCGACTCGTGTTTATCTAATTCGTGGAATATCCAATTCGTGAAAAGGTTAGGATCCAATTGGTGGAAACTAGCATTTCCACGAATTCGGTGATCCGATGAAGCTTTATAGACCCGCATAGGCTAAAAGCATCAACGTCAGTCAAGATAAAACATATCTAATAAATATATTTTTTTATTGTTTGTGTAGATTCCTTCACAATGTTTTCCTTCACCGTTGAGCACTTGCTAAATCAGCACTTAAAATTATTAATTACAAATTAACAAATACCTTGTGCCGGTACCGGGGTTTGAACTCAGGTTGCTCGAGTGTATGTATTGAATTAAAAGTTAGTGCCCGGACACTGAGCTACCACGGACTTAAGATTTGTTTAACGTTAAATATGGATGTAACTTTGTCGCGTGACGATCTTTGTTTGCGGTATTGGATATAGTCGTACGTGTGTCATTTCTGTCATTGTTTCACACCCTCTCCCTTACGTCTGTTCATCTCTCGCCAGACACATTCCATTAACAACGTCTCCCATGCCCATTATTACGAAAGCCTTGGTTATGCCTATGGGAAATACAAAAATTTCTATGGTTAAGAAGAGTGCTCTTTTTCATAACAGCATTTATATTATTTATTTGTTGAGACTAAAACGACATAGCCACTTACATTTACCTCACAACAACAAGATCACTTATTATAAATAACATAAAGAATTGATTTAATTAACAAAAAAAAAATGCATTCATTAATTGATTACAAATTAAATAGGAAAATAAAACTAAACTTGGATTAATAGAATATATAAATGTCAAAACTAAATTAAAATGATATCAAAAATTAAGGTCATAATTATCAGACTTTCGTCGTCTATCCCATTGGTTAACCAAATTCTCACAATATGCAAGAAATGCAGCCATGATAATGATGAAATGAAATGAAAAAATTAAAAATGTTACTCATATATAATATATAATAGAAAAAAATCGTATGATTTATACAATACGTTGTTTGTTCTTACAAGTTCCACCCCATCCAAGGTATCCACTGGCGTATGTGAGAAAAATGCCTCCAGAGAAAATTAACAGGCAGCGTAGAGGCCCAGCATAGGGATCAGTATGGTTCGGCAGAACGTCTGAAACTGTACCCCAAGCAACACCTAAACCTATACCAACGAAAATAGCTAGCACCGCCTAAAAGAAAAGAAAAGTATAATTAAAGAGTACTTACATATGCAAAGCAACGAAGTATTAAAAAAACATAGAGTGGATAAATTGTTCAAAAGTTTGTGTTTAAAAATATTCAGAAATACTATATATATACCTTTACACAAATCGAGTTTACAATAGAATGGGAAGCAAATAAAAAAAAAAAAGAAAGGGAAAAGAAAATCTACACACATAAACAAACAAACTTGTTACGAATAAAATACAATTGGGTCCGTTGAAGTCCGTTTCCGGCCACAAGAGCACCGTGATGCGGTTTGAGGTCGTGCAAACATCGTACAAGTATATTGGGTTTTGCCGGCGAACACATTATTTGAATTTTAAATTACCTTCGCTACCGTACATGTTGCACAGGCTTTTGGTATCATAACTTTTTGTTCATTGTCCTATAAAACTTTTATTGGATAAAACCTTGTGTATGTGATGGAAATGAAAGAGTTTACCAGTTTGCATATTATTAAATTTCTATAGCTTATTCGTTATTGCATGAGCATGTTAGTATAACTATGGGATTGAATTGACAAATCTTAACCTACCTTTACTATTCTGTACACTGGTGGAGATGGGTAAAATATTGCACTGTTGATTACACCAAACATTCCCTCTGTAAACGCTGTATCCAAACCACCGGCGTTAGCGACTAGCAAAGCGATCTTCTTCTTTGTGCCAAAACCTTTGGAATTGAACGCCATAACAGTTGGCACTACCACCGCTGGAGACACGGACGATAAAATTGAACCGAGATGCAATCCTAAAAGAATATAAGACGTTGTAATTTCGATTGGTTAGAACTAAAGACGAAAATTTTTAAAACGTAGCCTCAAAATACAAGATTTACTAAGAGTGTTTGGTTTTACAATGAAAAGTTATAGAAATACATGATTTACTCTCACACCTTTAGTGCACGGAATAAAGATATATAAAACTAAATCACAAACCACGATACGGCTTTGTTTTCTAACAAATGTTTAGGAAAGTTAGAATGAATTATTGCGGTTATTTTCTCTCGTAAATTGCATAAAAAGCGCTTTCCGCGTCACTTACCCCAATACCAGGGATATTCGAGCAGTACGTGAGTAAAGAAAGCCGTGGATAAACACTCGACTATCCAGGGTAGGGTTGCCAAGAGAAAAACTTTTACTGGGTTTTTCTTTATATATGGCCAGTTCCAACTCAATGGTCCTTTCGTTAGGATAAGAACTGGATATATGCGTCTGAAATTAAAATGAGGGCTACTAAAATCAGTCTCCCTTTGTTTTTAAAAATATAAATCAGCGCGATGAAACGTATATGTTAAAATAAAAAATAAATAATAAGTTTTAAAACAGAATCGTTTTGCAAGAAGTTTCTTAGATATATTTCGAAGAAACCTGTCTATTCTATTTCATAGGCGGCTCTTATTTACCTTCGAAAAGAACTGTATAAATATTAGATGAGAATAATAAATTGAGGTTTCAGTCAATATGTTAATAACTCGTTAAAATTTTAATTTATATATAATTCGTACACATGCTCTGCTATATAGTATATTTGTGTGGAAAAATTATATAAATAAAAATTCATTTGTAATAAAGCTTTATTGAATAACATCTGGGACAGGTTTGCGTTACGAATTATGCTAAGATAGAGATCCAAGCATTTTCATAGGAATTATCTACATTAAAAAACAATTTTTAATTAATTGGTTTACAATGTAAACCACAATGTACATGCATATATCTGGACCAATGATTTTAACAGATAATTAAAAAAAAAAACATTTTTACAACTTTTAGGTTGATTCTAAACGAAGAAGTTTGCCGTTAAGAAATATAAAACAAAACATATTACTTATATTTATGTATATACCGGCTTTAAAGAGAAGAAGTTCCTTTATGTTTTATTTATTATTATTGTTTTGTTGTATGTATGTGTTTTGTATTTATAACTTTAGTGTTAAATTATTATAATAATAATAGCACTGACAAATTCGTGTGTACGAGTATTATATTTTAAAGTATGTCTATTTTAATATCTAAATATATTAAAGATCTATATTTTAATAACGTTACAAAACCGTTCAAGTATCCTTCAAATTGCGAAATGGTAAAATCTTTATTAAAATCACCGATTTTTTCAGTGACGAAAATAAATGATTTACTTAAAATAACAAGAACAGCCTTTGACTTTCCCTGTTTATCGAAAATTTTACCGAAAACAGAGATAATATCATATTCTTTGTAAACAACGATCAAGTTTCTGTAATTTGATAACTCTTTTTATTTACACAGTAGCTGAAGTTAATCAACAACTGCTATAACAGACCTATTATTATGAGAATGAACATGTCTAACGTATTTGAAAAGCAATTATTGAATAACTTATATTATGTGAAATGGTTGACGGAAACTGGTATAGGAAAAAAATACAATGTATTTATATATCATACATTTAACAAAGTCAACAAAATATGACACTAAGGACTTTTAGGCATTATAAGCAAGAACTGAGCTCTAAAAGTCTTTCATTTATTAGATAGAAATAGGAGATGTATGTTAATGCCGCTCATATTTTCTAAACAAAAACTACTAGTTCAAATAACAGTCAAATTTATAAACATTTTACTAAAACATGTAAAAAAACCTGTTAACTTCTCGTGTTCATTTAACCAATAATTTTTAAAATATGTTAAAACTTATTTCGTTGAAGGTATGTACGTTTATTTGGTTGAAACTGGATAAAAGTATATGGTAAGTGTATGGATGTTATCTAGTTCCACTAGCGTAATTAATAAAGCAAATCGTGACTGTTGCGAGATGTTGTCGGAATTGTTGGGACATAAAGTGACGAAACAAGTAAATTGTGTGCTTAATGGCAAGCGTCCGCCATCAAGCTTCCGTCTGCGCTGTGCTCGGCACTAAGAGATTTATGATCGTAGGTATATCTCTATGCTCAATATTTCGGCTGACAAGATTGCCTTCCAAACCGGAACGCAGTGGTGCTTACACATTACCGTTCGGCTGAAGAACTTTACGTTAATATGTTAACTATCGGTAATACGAGTATAGTACTATTCCAAGCGGAGTGTACAGAAGCGCCCTACCGCTCTTAATTCTATTCATTGTGGGACATGGCGATTTCTTTGAACGTAGTTTTACCTTAAATTGTAGTCAATTTTGTCTGCAACAGGATTCTCCAATATATTTGTTCGACCGAAGCTTCGAAACAATGCTCCCACTAGAGTCATTCCTACAATCGCGTTTATTGTTGTGTAGCGCTCTAATATATGGCCACAGACATATCCAGTAACAATCATGACAACCATATCGAATACGACAGATCCTGGTAATACTGCGTCTTGGAAAATGAACCACGTGGTGCCCCACAGGATTACCCCTGTAATTTAAAATGACATTGATTACTATAAATGACACAGTATCTAGGTACTATAAATGGCACAGTATCTAGACCTATTCAAGAAGTGAGGTTTCTTAATTTATTCATATCCAAAATATTATAAATGCCAAAAGATATCTGCTGGATTGTTATCTTCCTACTTTGTCTTCTTACACACAGCACAGCATAGAGTAGTGATACTCAACCTTTTTTCTCATAGTCGTATTTTCGTAGTCGTGGCGTCGCGGGCCACAAAAAAAAAATAGGTAATGATTTATTAGGTTTTCACGATTGTTACAAATTGAATTAAAGATCGCATATATTTTAACATTTTTTTGTTATTTCCTGATGTTTCGAATACGTTGTAATGTCCGAAGTTTCCAGCAGTTGTTTAATTCAAATTATTTAGGCGTTAATACAACAACAATACCAACCATAAAAGCCCAGTGGGTCGCATGCGGCCCGTTGGCTGCAGTTTAAGCATAGCTGGCATAGAGCAACGGGTGTACATATTTTTGCATAGCTATAGTATTTGCATAGAGGTATAAACTACTTTAAGAAAAAGTACCTCATTTTCTTTAGTAAAAATTAAAAATGTCATGAAGTCGAAATCTATGCAATGATGCGGGCAAAAAACAATATCTGTTTCAATTCTCTTTTCAAAACTAAGTATTGTATTTTACAATAAAACTGTCAAACAAGATGTACTTACCGCATAAAATAACTGCAATATATTGTTTCACCTCCCATTTTGCCGGAAAAACTTCTAATAACTTTGAGAAGAATCTTGTATCTTTATCACGTAAACTTTTTCTACAAAAAAGGAATAAATTCATTGTTTTATAAAAAGTTTAAATATTTATGTGACGTGGCGTGAAACATTAAAAGAATAATAATGGGAAATATGTATTGTATGTACATGTTTAGTATGTAAATAAACCATGCATGAGTATTAACTAAAAAAAAAATACTTACTCACGTTTTGGAGCCTTCAATTTCCATAGATATGTTTTTTATTGTTTCGGTGCTCTCATTTCTCACTGAAACATTGAATATTTATGTATTATTTTACGTTAATAAATGAAATTTTAAAGGAAAATAAGCAGATCAATAGTTAATAAGTTTTAGTATACTATAGAAATTTACACACATGAAAATAGGTATAATTAAAACGTTTTTAATATCTAATTACTTAAAACCGTTTACGTTAACTATGTATTGTGATTATAGGAAGTTATGTAAGGTGAGAGTTTGTAATAGACCATGCAAACTGAAACTCACCGATCCCATCGTTAGCTGTCATCTTGTCGATCAATCACTTATTATGCTTCTCCGAATGACGTATCGTGAATTTGAATAATTTATTTTATATTTGTTCTCTTAAGTGGGATGCGTACTAACCGAGGAGCGCCACTCGCAATTATCTTGTAAACACAGCGGACGCCCGTGTCAGACATGTGATCGCTTTGACCATTCTTCCATTAATAATAATCGTCGCATGCGCACTCTGTTCAATTGTGCTGATAGAAAATTAATAAATGAAAGACGAGCCACCGCCAACAGTGTTATAAAACATCGTAGGCTTGCTCGCGGCATAATATGTTTGTCACAAAGAAACGGTATGTACATTATATTCTCAAGTTAAGAAATATGGGCAGTATAAGCCTTTGTGTACTACTTTGTGTACTATTACTTAACTGATACTTTATAAAAATATTCTCAATTTATTGTTATAAATAGTATAGTATATTAATTGTTATAAATAGTATTTTAAATTGTACATTTTGAAATCTCTTAATCTTAATCGGAGATTATTATATATACTTTAAATAACTTTGTTACAATTATAATATATGTAAAGAATAAAAAAGTTTTTATTTTGCACAGTTGAATTGACAACAAAAATGTTTTAATTTTAAAGTTGATTAACTTAAAGTGTTATTTTTTAATTTCGAAGAAGAGTTTTATCAATGTTATTGTAGTAGAGTATAGTAATATGTTGCTTTATACAATGAGATAAAATAAAACGTAGTAAATATAAAACACAATTTTTTTTACTTATATTTTTTCAATTTATGAACAAAAAATGTTTTGAGTTTACAATTAATTGATTGTCATTCATAAAATGTTCAAAAATGATGTAAACATGTAAGTCATTACTTACATGTTACGAACATTCGTTCGATTCGTCAATTGCTTTATTTTTCGATTTAATTTTAAACAATTGCTGTACATTAAATAGTAAATAAATAGATTATCGTTCATTGTCAGTGCACAACACTTGGCGCTAATTCAATAGTTTTGTTATTTTTAGAAATCCGGGTTGTCAGTAGAGTAGTGTAGAAGACCTTGTACCTTAAATTATTTTTAACAATTTTTCATGACGTCCTAAGCGAAAAACAACATCCGATCGTAAATTAAATATGTGTAGACAAATTTTTCAATAATGGACGGTATCATATGACACCAATTTTCAACGGTATAGAGTTTAATACGCCTTCACGCTATCAAAGGAAAAAGCTATTTGGCAGCATAAAACCTGCCATAAAGCAACAAGCGCTTTACGATAATGGGGATTTATTCAGGTTTCAAAAAAGAAAAAGAAACGCGCAGGTTCCGCGATTCAGCATTGCGCGATCTTGACAAGGCGACCATTTGCCGGGCAGTGTATTAAAGGAAAGTCATTTCGACGGTAAACACTAACGCAGGGTCGGAAGCGTCTTTCACGCTACAACGACTCCCGCCGAGTTGGCAGACGGCAGGCCTGTGAAGCGCGGGCAATTTACGCGTAACGCCCGCCGGATACTGGCTGCTCATTAACTATGAACGCCGTCATCAAGACGTCTCTTCTGCAGAAAAAACGACGTTAAAAGTAGCACCCTCCACGAATAAATGCAACCGTAGCGAGCTTTTGAAAAACCACCGTCACAAAGTGCATATAAATTGCGACGCGAAATTGAAGCGGGGATATGAAAAGGGCTCGCCAGTAAAACTTTAGAGAGCAGTTATGGGCAGTCTTTCAAATTCGCGCTTCCCCGGCGTTATGAATGGCTGAGATATTGTACTAAGGAAAATGTAGGTTTTGTATTAACGGATTCTATTTCACAGTGAATGAAAAGATTTAAAGTTGGCTTTACAGTTCATGTATTTTTTTTTCCTTATTCCACTATTCAGCCTGTATTTATGACAACAGGCGTCATATTGGATAATTTAAAAACAAATATTTTATAAACCGGAATAATAATTACATAACACATAAATTTTACATAATACACACATTTTTATAAATGTTTACGTAATTATTATTCCGACTCTTCCAAGTAATTATTTTGCAGTAGACTATGAAACGTCAATAAATAAAATCAGTAGTTTTGTTAAACAATAAATTAATCTATGTAATAACAAAGAAATATATTTTTTTATTGTTTCTTAGATATGCAAGATCTTTACTTTTATCTTAAGATGAGATGATCAATGCTTAAAAGTGTTTATTAAAGATTGACAAATACCAGGTGCCACCATTGGGATTTGAATTTCAGATGCTAAACTGAAAGCGTGCACTCGGACACTGTGCTATTTCGACTTCAGACACGTATAAGCTTATTTATTTATTTGTACTAAGAACAAGCCTCGTCTCCGTGCCCGTTATAGATCTTACTTGCCAACATAAAAAGTTGGCACTAAACTACTTTCACGACGATAGTAAGGTTTTAGTGGTTGTTTATATTTTGCAGTGCGGGCCATGGCTCACTAAATTTATGAATGCTTACGACTTAGTTATTTATCTCATAAAAGTGTCTTGTGTGGTAACGTCTATGTACGTAAGAAACTTAGTTCATACGTTAATGTTCCCGTAATTTTAATTATTTGAGAAACAAAAAATATTTCGTTGCATTTACTTGGATTGTAAGACCAGAAAGATATATAGATTTTTAATACTAGGTTTACGATGTTTCAAGTTTTAAACTATGAAGCGCAAGTTAAGTTTATGATTTATTGTAAGTTTAGTCATTGCTGTTTCTTTAAAACAACGAACTCTCGGGTCTCTTAATGCTTGCTAGAACTAAAGCGGTTTTTGTTTCTCTTGGCTTATTTTAACCTTCATTTGACTCGTGGACATCCTTTGTCAATAGCATCCCTTTAAACTTAACTGAAAAACTGATCAGTTGAAATTTGTCACCATAATGTCACCAGGTTAGTAAATTATGGCAATATAAAAGTTAAAAAATAACATTATATTTTGAAACTCATTTTAATATTTTGAAAATGGCCTACATCGTTACATTGCAATTATATTGACATAAATTTATGACTACAATTCATTCTAATAACGTCATTTGCGGAACGCTTAATACGAGTAATATCTCCACTAATATAGATAACGATTGCAAAGGCCTTGTTGTGACGGTTTGTGAGTCTCTTTTGATTATAAAGGTTTCTTTCTCACCTCGTTTTCAAGTACACATATTGATAAATACTTTTTAACTTAATATTTTTCTTCAATTGCATCATTATTTTCACATTAATGCCTAATTGAAGCGACCGATAGCTCTTCAGATAGATCTACGTATCATTTTTTTCGCATTATTTTTTTTACACACTCTAACGTATATGTGTGTAAAAAAATAATGCGTAATATCTTTTATGAAATTTAATGGCTGAGCGAGGTCAAAATAAAATTAAAATTCAGCTTTTCATTTGCCAATTAGCACAAAAGATTTTTTGAGTAATAGTGAACTCATATCTCTTTTCGAGTACTGGAAATTGAAATATGGGGAATTTGAAAATTGAATTATTGGGTATTAAAATGAATTAAAAAATTAAACATAATAATAAAATAATCACTGACACTTTGGGAATCACTGATCTAAATAGTAATAATTGAGGTTGATATTAATATTGATTTATAATACTTTCATTTATTGTAAAATTTAATCGTATTATTATTATTATTTAAATTTCTTTATCTTATAAAATTGTTTTTGT
>DWHQ01001142.1:0-11455 GCA_018247955.1 Eurytides marcellus marcellus | reverse complement strand
ATTATATATACACTGTTCTTTGGTAATTTTTACCAAAATATGTAGGAAGTTTTAACGCAAAACAATTTTGTAAATTTACTCAAGAATTCAAGTGAGAATTATACTCAAAGATAGTAAAATTACCCTACATATTAGTAAATTTTCTCATGTTTCTGAAAATTACTCAAATTGTGTTATAATTTGAATTTGTACACACTGATTGGTAACTAAGCCATCTTATGGTGAGTAAGAAAATGGTAATTATACAAAAAATTTTAACAGTGTATTTTACCTGCAAAATCAAATTGTACTTGTCGAAACTCTGTCCGCATTTTTGTTACCTAAATATTCGAGAACGGCTGAATAGAATTCAATAAAAGTAAGAGGACGTACAATTTTTTTAACAGCGATAGCTTTTAGTGTTCCTCAGACACTTGTAGGCGCAGTCAATAGCCATTTGCGTCACAGAAACTATATATACTCACGTATATTTGTCTATTAAGACTATGGTGTTAAAAGTGCTCACCAGTATTCCTTTCACAACTGGTCTTATTGCTTTCCTATTTTCTTCATTCTCTGATACAACTTATTGATAAATGAAATAGAGTAATTGTACAAGTTGAAATCTTTTATATTTTTTTTATCTCGTACCAGCCTTTTCATGATGTTAAAGTAATGATGATACGATATGATTACGTCATTGGAGTCTTTCTCTTCCTTTGAATTTGAAGTAATAGTGAACGTAATTATAATTCATATTGATTTTTGTTTTATTCGAAAAAGAAACGCCTTGTCAGTAAGAGTCATAATATAAATTTCACGGACAAAGATTAGACGCAATGTATGTAAACTGGACACGGTACAACTACACAATATTATTTACATTTTATAAATTTATAATTTAAGAAGTTGAATGACATTGCATATAAATTATGCTAAAGTTTATGATAAGCACAAGATAAGGTTTGGTATGAATTATTACTTTTATTACAGGTGTATATTTTTTACCGCAATGGTGACATTTTATATGTGCGTTTTCGTCTCTTCGTAGACAATTTATCCATAATGTATTATTGTGAAGACATCGTTGCGTCGCGCCACCTCAGTCGACTTGCCATGGCTTATTGGGCACAGTAAAATAAACAGTTTGAAATAAGTGTACAAAAAATAATATAATTATTATGTCCTTGTAACAGTAGGATGCTACCAATAGGAATATTAGACAAAACATGTTGAGCAATAAGGCGAGCAAAGAAAGCCGTTGTAAATAATAAATGATTACTCAACAGTTTCGTCTAACCACATTGAGGCACGTTTCCCGGTGGGATCACGTTTTACTTTGCTTTTGCGAAAAATCTATTTACGGAAACGCGTTGAGTGGTGTGCTCTGTTCATCTTCACTATTAAAAGAATTTGGGATGTTGGAGAATGAATTGGCTACTTTCGGTTTTACCACTTTTTTGGACAAATAAAAATGATAAAAGTAAGAGTAAATCGAAATTCGAGAAAGCAAGGAAGCCACAGGCGAGGTCCAGTTATTTATATTTTAATACTAGGTCTCGGCATTGTTGTTAGTTGCATTCAAGTTCTCACGTCTTGATTATTATCAATATTATTTATGAAATTTATACGAGAACAGACATACACTGTTCGTTCTATAATCGTGCCACCTAAACTTTTTGGTTTCAAAGCGACTCTAGATCATAGGTTGCCAACCACATATATAAAATAAAAAAAAATCTAACGTTCTCTTTCACATAATAGTCAATTATACCAATTTTATATGTCTATCTATTATCTATGAATAATCATAAATTAAAAATTAATTCTCTCTCTCTCTCTTTCTATCTAATAGTATTCCTCGTTGTCGGGGCGTCCTTAGGGAAATCACTTTGGGAATCACTGCTCTGGATGGGCCTGCTGTGTACAAAGGCACCACACCTTTAACCTATTGATTAAGTCACGAGTCTTAACTTTTCTTAGCAATCTCAGTCTCCTTTTTTATTCTTAGGGACAAAACGAACATAATTATATTCTTTCTTTTTTAAAATCTGCAAGACACACAAGTATGTAAACCATTTACATTTATGGTACATGCGTGTAAGGGTTTACTCACAAATGTATATTGAAATATTTATGACATGTTTTGTTGGAAGACAAAAACATTATTCTGATCTCACGAACAACATTGTTAAAGTTTTCCTAAAATACCATTTGAAAGTACATTTTTGTTTTTAGGAGCACTGTTCAATATATTGATGGCAGAGTAAGAGGCAACAACTGTTGTGCTTGATATTGCACTATTGGATGTTTGAGGAAATAGGACACGACTTTTCTAATAATATGTATCTTTTGAATTGAATCCGTGATTGTGTTCATTATTCTGAAAAGTAAGAAGAGACTTATTCATTGTATTATAAAGGTATAATTTTAAGATTGAATTAAAAATATGAGAAAATAAATTATGAACAAACAAGTTAGTTTTGTACATAACTTTCTGATAATTTACGATTGTTGATTTAAGGTGGTCCAGACAAACTTACTTTCTAAAAGCAGTATCAATATTAGAATGAGTCGAAATGTATAAAATTGTCATGAGAAGTGGAAAGAGATCTTATGCAATTGTGTTTGAATCGGTGTAAAGCATAAATAGCATTATCTATCTGAGAAGATAAAGCAATGTGTTGAGTAAGCGTACGTTATTCGACATACTGACTTGCCCACAATAACAGTGCACTGTAAGTATTTTTTACTACACGAGAACTGATTGGCTCTGAGTTGCGCTTATTACATAGACATTTAAGATGGTCCATCTCCTAGCCCATTTATTTAAGACGTGTAACGACATTATTTATAACAGCATTTGTTATGTTCTTTAAAATAAAGGAAAATTCGTGTTCGTTGTTCTTTAAAAAAACTGACGGTTACTCACTTTGTGAATACCAATCGACTCAGTGGATGCACTAACATTGGTTTGTATTCCTTTTTCCAATACACTTCGCAACATATCACTCGCAAAGCGAGGTAGTCAAACTGGTGAATTTGTCCTCTATATTGCCCGGCCTTTTTCGGAAAACGAATCGTTTGTAATCGGTTTGTTTGCAAACGTCTCTTATTCCACTGGTTGCATCACTACATGAACTGATGTTAAATTTATAGACTAAATATCTTTAATTTAAATTCTTGAGACTTAATTCTGTTAAAAATTCTTACATAATTTACAAAATTAATATAAACCAGAGTTAAATGTAATAACATGTAAGAAGCTAAGATAACGCTTTACATAAGCTGGTAATTTAACTGACAATGGAACTATTACTTCATTCAGTCTAAAACATATTATTTAAAAAATATATACTCTTGTTTTATTTACAAAAAACTGACGGTCTAAAGGAAGAAGAAGTAATGCGGCAAATGTACTCCAATATATTCCATACTAGACAGCTTTATACAAACAAAATATTATGTTTAATTAAACTATGAATAAACGCCTTTGTTATTTATATAAGTTTATATAAGTTACCAACTAACCTGAAAGATAATTCTTAACTGTACTATAAAATAAAGATTATTTTTAAATGACTAGGAAGACAGGGATTCGTAACTGGAAATGTTATAATGATAAAGACTCAAAGAAAACAATTAAAGATGGATAAAAATAGTCTTGTATTCATATTATTTATAATTGAACAGTGACAAAACTAGCATCATTTAAAGGTAAAACGTATGCGGTATACGTTCTACCTTTATTTTTTAAGCTCGCGTGGATTTTTGTCATATCCTTAATATTATGTATAGCTGCGATGTCTCTTGGTGTTTTGTGATAACCTGAAAAGCTTCAAAATATTTTCCTAGTTGAAAACAAAATCCAACTTATTCTATAAAAAAAAAAAACGAGAAGTCACATAATCTGAAGAAAATTGAAACGAATTATAACAAAAATCTATGTTACTTAAATTAATGCAGTTACACAAGTGAAGAATTTGTGCGTTCGTCGCGAACAGAAGTAATTTTTTAAGTTTTTTGTTGTTTATTTGTCGTACCCTGATTCATGGTTAGAACTGTAAAAGTCCATCGAAATACCTACAACCAACTTAAAAGCCACGTTTTATACTTGCCATTATACGTATCGAACCGTTTAATACAAACGAGCGAACGTCTGGTGGTCGCAATCGGCTAAAAGAGGTTTTCGTCAAAGTAGTATTCATTCACATCATAGTATTCATTAAATAACATTATTTTTTGACTGTGATATTATTGATTTAAAGATTTACGTGTTTTTCGGTAATAGTACAAACGTAAACAATGAACGTATTCGCTTATTTCATTTTATATTTTTTTGTTTATGAATAACATTTAAGATTTATGCAAATCTCTTCAACATAAACATTTTTGTCAGATTTCATTTTCCTTCGTGAGCGCAATAGGCTGTAAAAGAGATACAAAGCCTTCTCCTCACGTATAAATAATAAAATCCATTGGTAGTTGGTATTTATAAAATGACACATAAAATAAATGACTTTTCTATTTTTTATCCACTTAAATATCTTTTCGTAACAGACAAAAATTCCACTGCCGTTGCAAATTTTGCTCGGAGAAATTTTTCGTCTCAACAATTTGACATTTCGAACGTGCACGGTTACAGAATGTATTTTATATTTATAGTATATACACATTAGGTTGCGTTACAGGGCTATACCTGATATAATTATTATTATATTAGATATAGTCCTATAACACATATAGCTAAGCTAATTTTTAATAAGTTCTAATAAGCTTAACGTATTAAAATATAATTATGCATTGAATATACTCTGCGTTCAAAAACATTGTCCCTGGTGCAGTGGTCACACAAATAGTAAAGAAAGAAATAAGATATAAGGAGGTTTTACTGTCCAAGGTCGAAATGATGAGAGGGGTACCACAATCTACAAATGTAACGTAGTCAAGGTCAGGCTTGATATAAATGCGAACATTTTGACGAAGGTACTCTAAGCTCTTAGCGCTGTAAACAAACCCCCTCTGTTTGTTGAGATGTTTATCCGAGCGGTAACATAATCTCGTCCTTAATTGCAAACGAGGAGCAGAACATTTTCATTCAGGAGACCCCTGTTATCCATAAGGACTAGTTGAATTTATTTTGAAATAAGTCATCAAAAATATTGCTGTCAGCCTGGGATGGCAACACTACATTGACATAAATTTTGCCGTTAAGCAATAATGTAAAAATCTGTGTTCCGGTTTAAAGGGCAATATTGCCAGTGTAATTACTGGATATATATAGATACCATCATAAATCTTAGGGTTATTTTCACAAATATGAAATAACGCACACAGAGTACACCCAAGGTCGGAATAAGCATTTGTCGACATTCATCGTCGTCGTCGAAACATTTTCGTCCCGTGCACGGATCTAAATTACAACACGGCGCTTAATAGGAGTTGGCAAGGTGACCACTGAGACTACTACACTATAAGTATAGTCTTGTAAGAATGTCTAAAATGGCTGTTTTTTTAAATCATTTGTACCATATGTCTTAAAGCTATTATTTCTACTTACTATTTCTCTCATAAAATAACTATTTAACATATTTAACATATTTTTCATAAATAACTCATATAACAAAGCTACAAATAACTGAAATAACTGATGGTATAGATATACTCTATATATAGATATATTATACCATCAGTCTCGAAATTAAACACATGACAGGCAACTAATTATTGTTTCAGGGAATGATCATTTATCCGTGACAGCTTTCGTATGTTATACAATTATTTATTCGGCAATTGGCGAGTATTACAGATATCACATTATAATTTTATGTCAATACTGTTTTTGTTGAAAGTACGAATGTGCAAATAATCGTATTTATCTATACCATCAGTCCATTAATGTTTGTACGCATATTATAACAAATTGTTTTACTTTTAATGTTTCTATACACAATTATGTTATGCGAGATAAGAAATGTAAGTCTGCACGAAACTAGCGAAAATATCTTCCGAGTTTGAAATTTTACGTTCAACTTGGCAGAACATAACTTGACTTCAGCAAAGCGCAATGAGCTTACTCATTGCACATAGACTAATATTTCTATCAGTTTCAAAAATAAACACGTTCAGTTGATCTTTATTTTTGCTTGTCAAAAATACTACTAATATTATAAAGCTAAAAGTGTGGGTCCCTGTTTATATGTTTGTTCTTTAAAGCTACAACAAAGTCTTGAAATGGTTTTTGGCTACTGTACTATTTACATACATGTATATTTTGTTTTGGGACGAAGAGTGACAAAGGCGGTCCAAAAATGGGTAAAGTAATGATCTGAAATCAAAATCCATGGGAGTGAAGTAGCGGTAAAACTCAGTTTCTTCTATATACAATAAAATTAAATGTATAATAAAATTGTAGAGGGTAAAATCATGTCTATATGTTTCGTGAATAAAAACTTACAAACGGTTAAATAGATGTTAATAAAAGTTCCATGGCTGCTTCTTTCATTTAAAAACAGAAGTTTAATTAAAATATTTTGAAGAAGTGTACTTAACTGATTGAAAAGTTTTTTTTTTATATCTATTGAAAATGGCAGGACGACGTCTACTCAAGCACTGTTGTTGGGAAGCAAAGGACGAAACCGACATTCCCAATCATGTCTGCGCCTATTGTTATGTACTACAATATCTGCTGACCTATTGATTAATTATTATTTACAAGCAGTAACTCTTGCTGTAATGGAGAATGGGTACACTCGTTAGAATAAGTACCAAAGCGAACACAAGATAAAACTACAAATTAGAAATTAGCATATCCGTTGATAATTAAATGAATCAGAGTTTCAGTGGTCACGGCAAGTCATTAACAACAGTAACGACGATCATCTGACATCACCAAACAAACTTTGAAGTGTGGTTTCTTTTTAATTTTTTGGATACATTTAGCGACCAGACGAGTAAGTCGTGCGTCTGATGTTAAGCGGCACGTTGGCCCATAACAACACAGTACCGTACGGAACCCTGCGCAGTGCTCGCCATAGCTGCGACTTATAATGTATTATCACTATGTATGTGAATTACACTGGCAATTGCCCTTTGAACCGGAATACGGTAGCCCTTACACATTACTGCTTAGCGAATAACTGGCAATACTGTAACCCACCCCAGGAGGACTCTGCAAAGAAATTCTACTCGTACATGACTTAATTAAGAAAGTAAAAAAAAAAAACTTTTGAAAATAATGTAAATGTTTTGGGCGCTGGATTAGATGGCATTTAAGGTTTCTCGTCTCAGTAGGCTCAAGTGCTCAAGAACGAGACACTCTAAAATAATTGAAAGACGTTATTTTATTATCGTTGAAAATTCTGCGGAATATTTTCCCCTTTTTTTTCTTGCGTGATTCGAGAATTTCAGAGCAAATATAATTTACATACAAGATGCCTTCGCTTCGAATCACGAAGATAATGGAATTGGAATGACTGAGCGGATATTACTCGATTTATTAAATGTATATGAAACGACGAGAGTGAGGACATGCGAGCAATTCTTCCCATGTACTGGAAAAAGTATTCTTTACATTATTATTTGACTAATTAAATGTTTGGCTACAGAGATATATGTATTTGAAGGTTTATTACAATTATTGATTTAATGTTCGCTCAATTAATCGAGAGATGATTGGATCGAGATCAAGAGATGGATATTTTTAATTCTATGTAATAAAAATATTTGGTAATTTTTATTGTTATACTTTCAATTTAATTTTTGATTATTTTTATACATGATTTTCTTAGAACGTTCTTTTTAAAGGTAATGTAACAGCTCATTATTGGTTACTGGGACATTATAAATAAAAAAAGGATCAGTATTTATCACGGGTACTGCACAGCGATTGAGATTTTGATCTTATAATAATAAATATTTATTGGTTCCTAAAATAGCGATACAATAATATACGTTTTCAAATGGATTATTACTCTGGTTATTTTTACCTTTTTTTCTCATCTATTTCTCGTTGTTTTCGTAAGTCATATATATCTTAAACATCTTATTTATATTTTAATATCTTAGAATATCATTGTATCTATAAAATACACAAAAAATGTATTATGGCTTAGAAATGTACAAATGTCTCTTCAAAACGGAACACAATAGTATGTAAGCACTAGGTACTTTCACCGTAATATTATTACTGCAATATTGCTGCCGTAATATATGGGCTATATATAAACACTTTTTATCAATATATAGGATATAAAACTTAATTTAATTTATTTGAAACTCTGGCTACTAGCACTAAGCCAACTATATTTTTCAATTAAGTCCATTTTTTTAAATTTTTCGTCACTTCTATAAAATATCATGAAACTGAAAATCAAATTAACTTCAAACGGCAATAGAATGTTTTAATCGTTTCTCGTAAATTCACTCAACTTTTATGAGTTAGATACTTTATAACAAAAGCTTTTGTGCTGACAGTGAGTGCGATAAGTTTGCCTTCTTAACTAAGTAACTTTAATGCCACTATTTGTGTCAGCGGTTCTTGGAGGCTGGAATTAACGGAACTTTGTAAAGAGGATTAAACTTAAAGTTGTCATTGATAATGGTCACACTGGTTCTGTCATTAATACTAAGGCTTTAAGGTTAATGTATTGAAACATTAACATTTACATAATATAAATGTTGGTAAGTATTTCTTCTATATACCTCTTACAAGATCAATTTTTTGCATTTGTTTTGTAAAAGACTGTCACACCTTTAAATTGCTTGTGAAATAGAAAAAAAACTAATTTTTAAGTAAAGTCCTTATTCTCCCTTTATCCTTCTTATCAGTAGGGGTGTGATTAGATCTAAACTTTACATGTTTTGACAAGTTTTGGGAATGTGGTAGAAATGTAGTAGTTCACCAAAACCAGTAAAATTTTGAAAGTGGGCTACGATAAAAAAATGTTTGGGAAACTCTGGTGTAAACAGTAGGCTTAGTGGCACTCTTTTATATATTTGCGGACGTAACTTATAATAACTCTGATTATTTACTATGCTTCACTTGACATTTTGAAACACATAAATTCCTGTGTGTGTAGAGTGAATACCACAATGACGGACAAGCTGGAGATAAAACAATTGTTACCACTTCGTCCATGGTTGCAGGATTATACAATCGTGGTGAGGAATATTTTCTCCCAGGATGTGTCCAGGGTCCAGCCGTCGAATAGCCTGATTGCGCATCCAAAGGGCAACTCGCCTTTTTACGTTTGGAAATTACCTTACACATCAATATCTGAATGCAACAAAAGTATAGTACTATTTTTTTTCTTTTATTATACGCTGTATTTAGCTTCTTATATGTTGGCTGTTCATCCTAGTCGGCTAAAAGTTTAAGGTTCTAATATAAACGCCAGCGAAAGGCGTCATGCTTTCTTAGTTCACTCTGGAGAAAACGGGAATCCTTACCGCACCGCACTAAAACCAGCTAAGCGGGTACATCCATCTTTCCAAAAAATATAACTAATGTTATATTTATAACGATATGTACATATATATCTCAGTTAATATTCTTTTCCTTATTATACCATGACACAAAATCACTCAATAGGTCACTCGTTAAAAATGTTTGCAATTATTTCATCAGCTTTTCAGTCTTTTGTAACGCAAAGAAAATATTCTAGATGTATTAAATATAAACCATATATTCGATTAAATATATAATTTGTAATTGTTCTGGATATTAATTTATTTTTAAAAGTTTAATAACAGTACATTGTTTTAAGATTCAAATAAAATTAATCAATAGTACGCAATCAATCCCAATTAAGCCCTTCAAAACTTTTGCCGCCAAAATAATCCAGCAAGTCCGTTTTTAAACCCGAATGCAATCAGAAACCGATAATTGATTTTATGTTTGAATTAAATTAAAGCTTCGTTCGTTCGGAGTAATACTGGTTGGAATATTTTTAAGCATTTTAATGTGGCACCATGTTATAGTGTTGTACATCATGTCAGAATGTATGGTAGTAGTCTTTTCATAGTGGTTCCAAATGAAAACTTTACGCATTTAAAAATAAGCTATTATCGAAATCTATTAAAGTACAAAAATAATGCTGCAAAATATGTTCTTCGTTAATGACGTATTTTATTTTTATTTGTAAGTATATTTTTGGATGGATTTGATAGTTACAAATCTGATTAAAGACTAGGGAGTGTTATAACATTGTGACACATGGCAGATTTTCTAACCGCTTAGCTTACCTACATAGGTAACTGTGGAGGATGAGGGTGAGGGTCAACTTTTATATATACTTATATGGATTACTTTTCTGTTCAAAGTAAGTCTCAAAGTGTTTTAGGGAATGCCTTAAAGCTGAAGACATATCTCTAAATTCATTGTATACATTGTTTGCTTACTTATAAATTTAAGATGTTTGACGTCATATTGTTACGCTCCACAGTAACCACACAGTTATTGTGGAGGTCTTCTCATCACTCCATGTTGTACTCCTTCAGCTTCTTATTAATAATTTTGATGCAGTCTTCTATAGGTACCACTATAGTCTGCAAGATATCGATGTTGTATCTCGTTGACAAAATTGTATGAATTCTCAATATACGACTTTATACATATGTCTACCAAGCTTTGAAAGAAATTTGATGAGCTGATAAGCCAGTATTAATTCAGATAAGCTTGTGACACCTCAATTTGGTATACACACATTTATTAAAGTTCCACAACATATCTTAGATCTACCACTTGGCCCTTTTAATACTAAAATTAAAAACATTTTGTTATATAAAACCTATTACACTGTTCAGGAGTTTCTAGTAGATTAATTGATTGACTCGTATATGGGATAGCTATTAAATAATATTAAGGCTTAACATACTGTAAAGGTATTTCAAAAGAGCAACTGTTGAGTTTCTCGTCAGCTCTTCTCAACAAAACTATTCCGAGCCGGTAGAAGCTTTCTCACGAACAGTATGTAAAAATGACGATTCAAAAGTGCTACAAAATAAACATATTTTGATTTGATTTGAGTGAATAAATTCAGATACACAGGTGAGTGATATGGTTGTTTTGCAGAGTGGGCTTTTGAGTTTTGAGTTGCGCTGAGTGGTACATCTGCATTGTAAGTTATTTTAACGCCAAACAGCAATCAATTTGATTTTTTTATTTTTATTTTGCTTTAAAAGTGCGCATGCGCAGTGGCATTTTAAAACTAAACTGTTGTAGTTTAAAATACTATGTGGAACATGCTTCATTCATTTCGTTACCATTTTTCAAAAATAAAATACAATATGTCATACGTTAAGTATTCTAGGTAAAGATTTGGTAATTTTACATTTGGGTATGATCAAATTAAGTATTTATTTGTGCAATTTCTAATTGAATTTAGTGCTGTGTGTTTGAGTTTTTTCGGTTCTATATACCGTTTATTTAAGAATAGACGGTATACATACCGTCTATTCTTAAATCGTTTCAACC
>DWHQ01001141.1:0-11460 GCA_018247955.1 Eurytides marcellus marcellus | reverse complement strand
GGTTTTCATGCAATAAAATGCAGAAAAAAAACGTTGATCTATTGGATTAAATGTCGGTATTATAGGAATAAGACAAAACGCCGGCGTGAACGTGTTAAGTTTAAAACATCTAAGACGCATAAGCGCACTGTATTTTCCACATGAAAGCCAACGTGATTCCATAGGGCACGTGCCGTGACATGTTCATTGCTAGCAACATTGTACAGAAGTACCTACAATAAGTGATAAGGAAACGCTTAGGCAGAAACTTAACACACAATTTAATGTTAAAGACGAAACATTTGAATTTTTCTAGCAAATATCTAATAATGTAATTACGGTTAAGTGAGTACTATGGACACTTACGTTGCGTGTTCGAATCCCAGTAGTATACGTGAGTTTTATTTATGAATTAAAACCACTGCTTGATTTTTTTCCCCAATATTCGACATGGCTAAGTGAAGGGATTGCATATCTATATCTTATTATCCTCACAAGTCTCTGTTTGTATTATTTTCGCTTCTTCAGTCTGTTAACTACAAAACACGTTTTAGAGGTTTCTGAACGAAAAAACCAATGGAAGGACCTCGTTCAAAAGCAAAAATTAAACGCAATTCGTGTTTTATTCCAAAACAACTGACTTATTTTATTTAAGACAAATTTGATGTTTGGTTAAAAAGATGATATAACGGTAATTATTTTGTAGTAGGATGGCTGAGTGTGAAAATTAAAGTAAATAGTTCATTGCAAAACAAGGGCTTGATACTGAGCTTGTTAATTGCCTAACCTCGAGATTTTATGAGTATTTAAAAAAAAAAAGTGAGCGGTGTATGTCCTAAGGTATTGTTTTATGTAAAATCATTTCTGGTAGTTCACTCAGCATCCAAATTCAGTTTTATACTGATCAAGATACATTTTCTCAAGTAGCAATTTATGTTGTTGTAGGTCTTGTTTGCGGCTTCACTTGTATGGATATTTTAACTTTTTATTACAAATATTAGCCCCAGATGGGAATAGAACTCTTAACGTGTCATCAAATATTGAATTCGTGTTTCCCGTTTCACTTTATAGTTTTTCAGAATAAAAACCAACTTGTGTCGTCTCAAATACACCTATGTCTAGATCAACATAACGATCCATTGCTGCGTGAAAAGGAATCAACCAATAGGCGCAATTAAGCTTTTATAATATTAGGGAATAGCTATTTCCAAACTTTAATTTAGCATGTTATAATTATACCAAGTCCAAGGCCTCAGTTACGTTATGCAATACCACTGTATGCGCTTGCAGCTATTTTTAGTAATAACAGGTGGTTGATAATAAATCTCGTATGCACGTAACCATTTATGGCCTATTCCAATAACTCAACTAGAATTCTCATTTTATTGATTGGTGACTATATACTCACTTGACCGTGCTTCGCGTTTGCTTTTCGTATGTAGATTTAAGACCGTTTTATAAATTAACAAGCTTTTATCCTCTATCAAAGTCATAGATTAAGGCTTTAGGAATTTCCGCGCGGGTGACTCAATAGTTGCGTTTGGCGACTATTCCTAACGGAAGTGAAGACGTACGTAGAAAAATAAGTATATTATGATGATTTGCATATTTCTTTTTACTAACGTCAGTCATTTAATGACACACATGTGGTTTAAGGTTCAACGTAGTGCTGGTGAAATAATAAAGTTGTAGAATACTTCGCAACCGATATTTGGCATTTGAACTATAGATTCCCGCTTTAGAATATTTGAAACTGAAATTACATTATTATATTTTTTGTAACTTAAGTATAAGCCTTTGTGCTTATGTAGCACATGTTTTTAATGGTGAGTTTTCAAATTAATTATTTTTATATTCAATATTATTTATTCAGAATTTTTTTATTCTTGAATTTGTAAAGCTTTCTTTTTGTGACTCCTATTAGCAGATCTTTGATTATCGTACATTAAAAATAAATGGACATAATGCAATCGTTTGTGTATATAACATAATTGAAATAATCTTTAGTTGGGAACAATACATATAAAATTAGTTCTACTACATAAAAAGTAATCGGCCGCATTGTGAATATTATATTATTGTTTCAGCAATTTAAATTGTTTATTGAACAGAAATACGTATACAATATTTTAATTTAGTTTAAAGTTAGAAGACTAGTTAAAATGCTATTCACCATAATTTAATAATATGTGGCAATATCTGGTATGGCTGTGTTGTAAAACTAACTGTTCTCAACAATATATTGAAAAATGTTAAAATCTTAATAACAATTGTCATTCATTGTGGGGATCTTATACTACCAATAGATACCCACAACGTCAAAGATGTTGCAACGTCTGCTTGTTCGGTGCCCTGTCTGCTTTTTGAACAAAGTATTAATGTGGAAAAAAGTTCTCTTAGTCTTCCGCAAGATCTACTTACGGCCTTGAAAGATATATTCGTTAATTATTTGTATCATATTTGCCAATAAAAATTGAAATTGAAATTAAAAAAAAAATACAATATATGTTGCGGCGGGGACATGACTAATGTAACGACATCGTTTTGTAACAGTATATGTAAATGAATAAACAATAACTCTAGGTGTGTCCAGTTTAGTCGTTTCATCAAACATTCATTTGTATGACAGAATCGATTACAGATAATCGATATTTACACTGACTGAAATCAATTAGTTCTCAGAATTAATGTAAGGCAATGCATAACAGACGAAGAGGATAAGCTAACGCAATGTACGTCTAAGAAACAAGATAAATGTTGGCGGTTGGCACATAATTGCATGCCCTTAACTAAGATAACAATGCGCCGAGATTTCCAATTGTTACATTAAATATAAATAACTCAAGATGGAATTATTTCTTTATTATAATCTCTCTCTAATTATCTCAAGTGACCGCTGTGTTTTAACTTTAACAGTATCGCTTCGAAGTATCTTTGATATTGTTCATTTGCTGTTTTAAAGTTTACCAGGTATGAAACTTGTGAAATAATATTGTGGCAGGTTTTGATATTTGGAATATTAATCTGATAAGTTATCATTGAATCAGGTTTCATAAAATAAAACAGGATCAGAATGGTAACAGAAAAGTGATGAATCTAAGGTCTCATCTGAAGTTTTTCCTTTATCCATTCATTTTATTTAAAAAAAAAATCCTCCTTCTACCACAAAATCATGTCGCACGGCTTTTCGCAAACACAAAGTCACGGGAACAAAGTGCATCCCAACTGGGAACAACCATTCGAGAATCACACAATTTTTTTAGCATTATTTTAGTCCCATGTGGTGATTAAATCTTCAAAATAGCGCCAAACCACTACACTATATCTACAAATATTGCAGTGTACAATTTTAAAACAGTAGTATAATAAATAAGCAAATGGATACCTGTAAAGGCTGAAAAGGTTTTAAAGTCCATTGTTCTAACGTCCGTATAGGCAGTTTTAATTTCTTAGTAGTAAAGGATGCTTTAGCTCTGCTCCTAGAGGGAGTTAAATTTTTAATAAATTTAGAATGGAAAAAATTACATGACTACAATTAAATATTCTGCCACGTAGAAATTGAAAAAAATGTGTTTTTAAAACACTTATTGTGAGTTAAACTGCAATTTCTAAGAATCATAAGATAATCTAATCTATTCATTGGAAGGGGACATACGATTTTTTTTAATTAGAATCGAGTAAGTCAGCAGTCTGATGATAAGCCAACACCATTGACTGTTACTAACTGAATAATTAAGAACTTTGCTTGCCCTTGTGCAACGCTCATGTGATGCAACAATAAATCTTTTCTTTGACGATAATTATATGTTATTCATACACTAGAAAAGGTGTTGCTAGCGTGTTGTAAAACAATTTTTTTTAACGCTGCCACAATTGTAAGATATAATTATCTTGTGTTATAAGGGTGGTTTACACATAAACTTCACACGTACAAACACTCAAATCTGGAAGAAGTATCATATAGTTCATATAAATATTTGCAACAGGTGGAAATCGTACCGATGACCTGCGACGCTAAAGCCAATAGCTTAGCAAATGCGCCAAACGGGTCATCAATAATACATGATTAGTATAAATAATATATATTTCTTTTGTTATATAGAAGTTGTGAAGTTGTATCGAATAGTTCACATTTGCCCCACAACTCATAGGGCTATGCAAATATCTTATCAACATCCTGCCTCGTGCGCGGCATTTTAAATGAAGTTGGCTCTAAATTTAGCCCGCGGCGTACTTGTTTGCACTATCGTTTGTCTAGATCCAGATTATTTGGACAAATGTTTGATTGATATTTCATAGCTGTCTTGTAATACTTCTCTTATTCATTAACGTTGTTTGTTTATGTTTTTAAACTACCAATAAAATACCGATGAATTAAAACTGTTTGAGGAACAAAAAAAATTATATGGAAATTCATTCTCGGGAAAATTGTGTGAATAAATGTTCTATAAAGAATTATAGAAAAGGAAACCTTAGTAAAAATCCATCGATGACAGAATTCTAAAAAGTACCTTTTACAAAAAAAAGCAAATATCATTTAGTTTATAATTTCTATTCTTTACATTTTCTTAGTTTTGCTGTTTTTATTTTTAGTCGAAAGTTAAAGATACTTTTGCACTAAGAAGATATTTCGAAACAAATGATTTTAAATAGAAAGAGGGCATCATTCGAATAGAAAAACACTGGGGACATACAGAGTGAATGCTGCGAGATTCCCACGCACACGACATCTCGTGGACTGGCTCCGATAAGTCACGGATTGTTCAATCAATAAATAGGCGTTTCACAGCCCGAGTGCTTAACCAAGATAAAACTGGACGTCTCTATTCAATCAACGCCACGTCGCGCCCAAGGACCACACAGACGGCGCAGGTATGGCCCAGTACTGAACCGAATGCAAGAATGCGACCGCCATCGCTATTCCGGCGACCGCTTTGATTCATTTCTTCGGTGTCCAACAGCCAACTTTTACCCGACTTCAAAAAATGAGCAAGTTCTCAATTCGGATGTTTTTGTATGCATGTTACGCGATATATTCACCAATTGTTATCCGATCTTCAAGAATCTTTGTTAAAAAAAAAATAAATAAATAAATTGTCTATCGCAAGGTTGGTCTAACAAAATTTTTTTTTTATTTCTTGATCTTCTAAGCTATGTTATAAAGCATACATTAAGATACCTTAGGGACCTCCTTAAAACTATATATGGAAAATATTGTTTTCGAGGATATACTTAAATTTATTTTGTTTTAATAAAAATGGACGGGCATACGGACGTTTTACTACTTTGGTGACTTAATCTTTTGGGAATAGTCCATCAAGTACCTCAGTTTTCGAAGAGAGTGAGTTGACAATGAAATATTCAGACTTGTTTTCATCAGGTAAGACAGTCCTAGTTCTCTCGAGCCCGGCACAGCGCAGAAATATGATTAAATTTCGAACTCATGATGGTTTAAAATCCTGTGCTGCACTGTGTTCTTGTGAGCATGTGTATCGCTGATTATCAGGCATCCGAAATGTTCCTCTCATCACTTTGTCTTAAAAAAAAGCACCTTTGAGACTCCCAACCTTTACTTCGACGCTTTTAATCTTTTTTTATTATCTGTATTATATTTAATTGGCCGCTTTCTTGAGTTGTCAAAGTGTAAAGATTCGAAACCTTTGCTTTCTCAAGACCTTTCCCCGAAGGTGTTAGATAGTTTGGCGCTGAAGAGGATTTTTAGAAGGAAGTTTTAATTTTTGAGATTTTGACGACGACCATTCCGTCTGCTGATGGAGGAGTGTGTATAAAACATTTCTGTCACGCAAAAAAGCAATCCAATTCAATGCTCAAATGATAACTAAATCAGTGTGCATGCGGTTTCTTTGATGAATCGCGCGGGTCTATAAACTCTTGAGTTTTGAATAAAAGGTGCAGGTAGTAATAAAAAATTTGTCTGGGCTTTGACGTAGTCGGCCGCCGTCAAACGGTCCGATGATGCTCCCACGACACGATTTTAAATATATATCTGGATTTTAAAGGCACCCAAACAACTGGTTTTTGTTTTTTTTTACTTCTCTTTTTTGGAACTCTTTGAGTGCATTACATGAACGCCTTTTGTTCCAGTTAGGTAGCCCTGTTCGCACACATATTTGTTCTGAAATGTCTTTATTCAATAGATATTCATGTCTTTAATTTATTTTTGCTACTTAATTTAATTTTTACTCGAAAAACGTAATTTCATCCTTTACAAAATTTATCGCGAAATCCTAGCTCAATTTTTATTACTCGATAAAAAAAAAACCTTTCAGAATCATTTTGATGAAGAAGGAGAAAGATGTAGTATGTGCATAATATGTTTGTATCTTTCCTAGAATTTGCATAAGTATCGCTACCCAAGTCCACTTTGTACTAGTTTTGCGTTGGATAATAGTAACGAAATATGAGTTATTTCGTCAGTAGTGGTTTAAAGAGTAACGTGTCCGCTTTGTCACATCGATCGTGTTTGATCTGTCCAAGTGGGTTTACAAGCCGCCTTATAAAGCTTGTTTCGTGTCGCGCTCAGTGATTTATGTATGTAGGCGCACGGCGGACGCTCGAATTCCTCGCTGAGGCGCATCATCATAAGCCACAATAAAATAAACCGCGCTTACTAATCGTTGCAGGTTAAAACCGGCTACAAATGGTAATAAAATAAAGGTACGTACATACATACGTGGCGTGTCGAAACGCGGTTCTCTCTTTCCGATATAAATAGTGCGAGGCGAGGCGAGGCGAGGCGAGCGCGGCGCACTGACCGACCATCGACAGCGATCCCGATAATCGGGCGAATGTTTGAGTTTCTCTATTTTCAAATCGGGCGGGCGCGAGTCTCTAGACGCCGTCGGCGCGGACGCGCGCGTTTGCCTTACACTCGCCACGTGTTCGGCATGAAGTGGGACGGGTTAGCGCGCGGTTGGGCTATCGGCCGAGCGGGCGGCCGTGTGAACGTGCCGCGTTAATTGGCGTGCAGAGTGTCCGGCTGTCTTCGCGCCACGCGCCCGCTCCGCGCCCGATTCCATTTGAATTTGGAACAATAAAGTTTTTAATGGCCGATAAAGGGTTTTTATTCAATCGGCTTCACGGCCATGATATTTTATAGAATGGAAATATTTAAATTGATACGTATATATATATTTATTTTATAATGCTTTGATTGGTATTATAAACAGATTGTATTATTAAATACTACAGGTCGTCAGAATTGGAATATTGAGAGAAGGACGAATGAGGTTTATCTAGCGTTTACGATAATAAATGTAAACATAAATTGTTTGTTTTTAAAAGCATACTGCGACGAGTAAGGTGGCTCGTTATCAATGGTTACGTTATCGATGTTGGCAGTAAGTCGAGCAAGGACGCTGATACTGGCACCGCATTCGTCCTGCACGGCCCCACTGTACACCTACATAACCACAGGTCACACAATAAACTTGTTTTGTTATACCATCCCAAATTTAAAAAAAGTTATCAACGAGGTCGTTGACTGGGATGTAAGCGACTCGTCGTGCTTTCGGTTTTTTTGGACCAGTTCTCGGTAAACACTTTTATTAATTCGCCTTTATATAAATTTTAAAAAGCAAACGGCTTTATTGTTTTTGATAAATGGGACGTAATGAATGATACTGGATTATTGTACCAGTTTGAATAATTTACTATGACGATGTTTATAAATATATATTTAGACCGAAACATTCAGAACTGAATATAGATTTTAATGTAATGGTAATCTTTAGAGACACTGAAAATATTCAAATAATAAATTGAATATTTTAATATTTATTGTGTGTTTTTCGATTATTACGTTAATTTTTAATTATGGTGGTAAAGCCACGCAGCTGTTCCCACTGCTGAATGAGCCGGCTCGAACCGGATAATTACCACGACCTCGCAAAAAATCGAAGTGTAATATAGTGTAAAGTAGAAGCGGTCATGCTTCCGCGTTTCTTCCAGTGAGTGAGGTGGCCATCCCCTCCCCCCCCTTCCTTCCTCTCATTCTCCTCCCTCTCTCCTCCTTCCTCGCACTCATTCCTCTTCCCTCCCTCTTTTAAAAAACTTTAAGGAGGTAAAGTTTAAAAAAAAAGGGAGAAGGAAGAGCGAGTGCGATGAAGGAGGAGAGAGAGAGGGGAGGGGGGGGATAAAGGCTGGCATTGCAAGTTCTGTAATGTTCTAAATGTCCTCGGGCGGCGTTGCTCACTTACCATCAGATGAATCTCTTGCTCGTTTGTCAGTCTACTCTTTGAAAAAAAGTGACAAAGGAAAAAAGGAGCGAGCATTTTCTCTTTACCATTCTTGGTCATATTTTAAACACTGATTCTCACGATTAGGTAGTTTTTTGATAAATTAAATCGCAAAGTAAAAATTTATCGTTGGGTTTGTAACTAATAAGTTCGCGAAAATAAGGTTAGATGGCTTTAAAAGATGTGCCCGAACAAAGGTATTCGAGACTTCGATATTGGGTGTATGTCATGTGGAAAATAACCGAGTAAGCTGCTCGGCGGCGGACTTGTGACGCATCTGCATCGCTTCCACCACTCGAACTGTGGACTTGAGAAAACTCACTTAAGTGACTATAAAAATAACGGACATCGTTTTGTAATTAAAACACTCCCATCGGCCACCTGATACTTATACGGTCCTTTCATACTGTAGAAATCAAATCTTTTTCAGGTTCAGTACTTGGTGAAAGATTATAAATCTAATCAAATCAAATTATATTTATTCAAATAGGCCTTTACAAGAATTTTTGAATCGTCATTTTTATATTTTGTTCGTGAGGCAGTTACTACCGGTTGGGAATGCATGAGGAAGCTACTACCGGCTCGGAATGCAATTTCGATCAGTTCGTGATAAATCGTCGAGTGAATTGCAATAAAATACTTTTTTTTGTAGTGGAGCTATCATATAAATAAAAACAATGCATTTCAGTATCTGAAGGGTAATGTTTTTAGAGTAATCACACAACACAGATCTGAACGGGTAAGAAGCGCAGCATATCCTCTGACGTGACTTTGTTTTTCGAAAAAAGAATTTCTTGTTAAATGGTTATTAAATACGACGCTGCATGTCTACTAGAGCATCGCATTTGCAGTTTTTAGCGAGAGTCAAAGTGCTTTACATTAACATTACTTACATTAAGTGATTACATATCGCAATATGGTTATTTCATTTATGACGCCAATTGGCGTTTCCGGTCGATAGTGTTAACTATATTATTACAAGTATTAGTGGTAGTCCGACGGTTGTAATTGAAACCGGAATTAAATTAATTATTAAGTTTGAACATTATTGTGATTATATGATGTAATAAGTTTTATATAATTTTGAATAAGCCATTCACGGTTTGACAAATTATATTTTCAACATTGACAGCATGAACATAAACAAAGAACCATGAGATAAAATATTTAATGTATATACATTAATCTTTTTATTTTATAATTATACCAAACCTCTAAACGTACAATGTTAAGATTAAGAATGAGGTATAAAGTTTTCACTTCACATATTACGACTAGGTATCGTCTGTAAAATACAGAAGGTACTTAGGCCTGTGTCACTTCAAGGAACGAAAAGTTAAATTTTCTCGTGTCGCTGGTATATCGAGACAGAGCTTAGCTTAGAAAAATAGAAACTAGTTTTGAATATAGCTTAAACAGCACATTGCATTAACTGGCAGTAGGATAACTGGCAATGTGGTACCACCCCAGGCAGACTGCAAAAGAGAAATTCGCGGGAAGGACGGACTTGTGGATCTCCCGCTTTTGCAAATAAATCGCACGTACCTCCTTCTATAACAGAGAGATAGAAAAGAATATCCCTAGTTCGTCCTGTTTTGGTGACATCTATACGGTAAGAGCTAAAAAAATAATGTTTTTCTAGGTACACGATGAGACTGGAGTTCGTATACACATAATCTTGCAGATCATGGAGGTAACGGAGATAGGTCTGAATCTGGTAGGGTCAGCTGCCTTTATGGTATAGGCTGTAAAGAAACCAGATTCCAGGACATAGACACTTAACCAGTCCTAAGCAGAGGCGAAAAAGATATCAGTTATCAGAGGAGTCAATTCAGGTGTAAGCCAGTGAAACAATCGCTGGAATATTACCAACTACCATTGTTCACTTCCAGACTCCTTAAAGTTTTTATAACCTTCTAATTGGTGAGGCATGCTTCAGGTGTATCGTAGTAATATTAGTTGTACAGTTTTGCTACGGTCCAGACGTGTATTGCAGGTAAATAGAGACGCTTGTTTTCTCCTTGGCCGCATATACTAATGAACGATTCGGTTTAACTTACACAAATGGTGGTATTCAGTTAACATCTAGTAATGTACCAATTCAGAAAAGGGTTTTTCATTCTTTTTGACAATCAATACTAAGATTTTTATAGTGGTAAGACTCTTGCAAAATTCGCGCGTTGCCTATTATTCTACCCTAAGGGCGTGATGTGTAAAAACGAAATACTGAGTGTCAGTAATACTTATACATACATACTAGTTATGGGCACGTGATTCGTTTACCATTAGGCACTTGACTCCCTTGTCTTAATTTCAAACAGAAAATGTAACAAAACCTTATGCCTTTTTTTAATAAGATCTTTAAGTTACAGACTTCGATGTGTTAAACGATTCTTAGACAATCAAAATTAAATCGTTTACAAAAGAATATAATCCTGTGCTAACGATTTAATTTTAAAATTAAAACCTTTTTTGGTATATAAAAGTTTTAACAAAACAATTAATCTAATGGCAGCTAACCTTAGTCGACAGACGTTATTCGCTAGTAGAGAAATGTAAAGCAAATTGGTAAGATTACAAGGCTTCAAATTTAACGGGTAGCACCGCTAGGGGTTGTGCAACACATTCCACCGCCAAGGAGTGCAAACACTACTGTGTTCCTGTTTAAAGGGCAATGTTGCTAGCATAATTATTGGGCATAGAGATATAACATCTTTAATCTCTGTCTTAGCAGTAGAGCAAAATTTTTGCGGTACCTTGCTCCGTGGAAACTATAAAAGGCTTCGGATATCTCTGGCAACGTAGAAAATGAAGGAAAGTATTGTAATACTGTCTGAAGCCCATTCCGTTTAAGAAAACCAAAAAATATTTAAGCAAAACCGACTGTTTCCCCCTCAGAGAAAGCACACGCTTATGAACAAAACAATTTTTGTTTACTCACGTTATGAATATTATTTTTCTATTTCCTATGTTGTATTCAATGTATCTTGTACATACTATGTACAAGACTTATACTTCCAATACATTTTGTTTTATTAGAATGTTGTGTTTTTTTATGTAGCAGGATGACAAATGATTGTATTCAATCAAACATTAACTTATTGTGTTCAATCAAACAAAATGCTGTTTTTATTATTGCACCTACAACTAAATGTCTCCACGCCCCGGGTTGACTGGGAGAGAATGCCCAATGGCATTAAGTCCGCCCTTTGTAATTCCTATT
>DWHQ01001140.1:0-11461 GCA_018247955.1 Eurytides marcellus marcellus | reverse complement strand
CTACTATTGAGAGAAAGATTAAACAACCTAATTGTCCTGAAAAAAATTATAGAACAAAAGGAAAACATATAATGAAATGACTAGAGAAGCAATGGGTGAAACTGAATTAGTGTCTTGGAGTGGTAGGTCTTTTGTAGATTTCTACCTACCTTCTACCGCCAAGCAATAGTGTATTAAAATTAGCAGTATTGCTAAAAAGAAGTAGTTTTACTTAGCAAATCTATTTGAAAACAGTGTTTGGGCAACCCTAGGTAGCATTACAATAATCACGGATCGATGAAAGATTGAATTTTGAGATCGACTTTCACGTCCCGATTGCTGGCACGCTACGTATGCAACACGTTGGCCGCTGGCTCGATAATATACATATTTAAACAACAAACTGAATCAACAATATACTAGTGCAGTTATCATAGAGTAGGTACAGGTTTTTTTGTAAAAGAACCATTACACATCATACACTAAAATGTTTTCTTCACAAAAAAACATCATTTGCAGATTGCATTTATCATCACTATAATCTATTAAAGTGCGTCAGTAATTTTTGGGTTATCCCATAGCAATTTGCCATGAACACTATTCGATCGCGTTCTGGCCGATTGGACGAGGCAATCCGAATTGAAAACTACGCTTCGCATTACACGCTGAATAGTTGCCACCAGATAGAGTTGCGAGGGAAAAAAACTTTAAACCACAGATAATAAATAGCCAAAAAAGTCTTAATAGTTGTCTTTAGGTTTAAAACTAACTACTACAACACTACTTATCGATAGTAGTACAAGATGAATGTAAAATAACTATTGCTGTGTAGTGATGTAATAAATGCCGAGGAAATATAATAAAATTAGCCATACTTTACACTTGTCTGAAGGCTTCCCTTAATAAGATATACGTTACACCTTTGAATGACGTTACGCAAGAGCTGTGCGCCGTTATTGTCTACTGGTAAAGTGTACAACAAACAAATTATACGTTACATTGTCCACGTAACCCGACATATGTATGCCGTAAGCTTTCCTTGTAAACGACCTAAAATTCGACCTCATATTAATTTCGCAACTGATATCAGCTATATGTTATTTATATAACGCAATGTTCGGTGATATAATTACATCAATATGGGGTACTTAAGAATTACATACGAAACATATTAAGGTTAATTGACGAAAAATAATGGCTTACAAAAAAGGTGTCCTTTACTTAATCCGAAATTAACTTCTTGCCCAATTAAGTATGGCGAGCCGAACGATTTTTGTTTTCCCACGGATGACGATAATGTTAGATATCCGAAAGGCGTTAGTAACACTAAAAGTATAAAATAATGGAGAAAGTAAAATACTATCCAATCTCTCAAATTCGAAAACTGCTATTTACATAATATACATACAGATCATATCAAATAAATAACTTGTGAGATATTTTGTTCTTATTTTAAATTATTCATAAAACGGAAGTGAACGGCTATACATTTTACATTTTATTTTAGTGCCTTGTAAATTAATACAATATCATTGATGTAACTATTTAATTATTGTTAAACGAAAAACCCTAACTTAAAGTTAACTTAATATTAATATTTCGCTTTATCGTTAACCTTTATAAGAAATTATAAATATTATGGACAAAGAGAGTGGTTTGATAACCTTTTTGATCTGATCAGTCTGGCTTCAGCGGAATTATCAACGTAGAGACAAGATTAAAATGGCCAGTGACATCATTACCATATTGGTACACCGTTTTAAACGTTTTAAAATAAGAACTATGCAAATATGCACACTAAATTATGCGTGACGACAATCCCTATCTAGTAAATGTCAAGTCTTGTAGACTATTGATCTGATGTTGCATGCAGATACCTTTAGATTTTTTTATTTTCTGTTTTTTAAGCAATTTTTTTTTTCTTTGTACTTATAAGCAAACTTTGGAGTTTATATTTAAAAATATATAAATAAAACGTTTATAAGAATGGTTCATCTAAATGATCGAAAAATATTACTATTTGTTTCATCAATGACATTGTATTAATTTAACGGCTTTTGGTTGAAAAAAGAAGTTGTGTCCATGAATTTGAAATTTTTTGAAAAAAAGTAACCTTTGCAACAACTTTATACTTATATTATACCACATAGTCAAGTGATGTAAGTTATTTTTAACTGAAGACAAGTCTCAGAAAACTGTAAAGATGATCCAAAATCAAAATCCACGTGGGCAATATCTTTAAGAATACTTTTCGTAAAGTTTGTCCCATAACTAAGCTAAAGTAATTTAAGCAATATAAAATAAGCAGAATATTGTTCACTATCATCATCAATCGTCACTTACCATGAGGCGGTGTGATCTGGAAGGCTAGTCTTATATAAAAAAATACATCCAATGTACGTGTGTATTTGTAAAAGTGCTTTACAAAATTGATTAGAGAAATTTTAAATAAACTTGGATAAAATGCCAGACGGACGTGAAATACGCGCCGAGTGAACTTTTGCGGCAGAAAATAGCAAAATATCCACACTGATGCTGATATCATGACACAGTTGAATCGATTGAAATGAATTGTTAAAATTTAAATCAATTGAACACAATAAATCACGGTCTTGTGTAATTGAAACGATTCTAAACATACATAGATGACCGATTTGGCGCAGTTACTAAGCTATTGGCTTCAGCGTCGCAGGTCGTGGGTTCGATTCCCACCCGGGGTAATTATTTGTACGAATTACTGATAATTGTTTCGGATCTGGGCGTTTGTATTTGTGAAATTTATGTATGTAAAAAGCCGTTGTAATACAAGATATTTCAATCTTACAATGAGGGCAGCGTTTTTATTTTAAAAGAAAAAAAATAGCACAATTGATAAACGGCACGGCCATGGGTAGGCGCGACTAAGATTATTATCACGGGACACAATCAGGTTGAATAGCCGGTGCGGCTCGTGACTTCCCACAGTCAACAGTCGACGTGTTCGCGCCGTGAGCGGTCCAGCAACTTTCCAGTGTTTGTTAAACTTTGCATTCGCCAGTTGCCATCGGCTAGGGGCGGCTCGGCTCAATCATCGCGGGCCACTGCGGCGAACTATTCCGCAATCATCGGGAAGGCGAACAAGAAAGGAGCGTCTTGGAGATGCTGTTTTTTCCTTGTCGCATCCACTTTAATTAAGTTTGTCACGTTTTATTCCGGGTTTCTACGATGATTGATGCTTAGAAAACCTGGGATCCTGAATATTACTTATTAAAGTTACAAATCTTCTTGAATAAATTGCGAATAACATGCCTGAATACGTATAGCAAAAGTGGAGATTTTTTTGGTTATGTTACACGTTAAAGTGCAACTCGCTACAATTCACTCTCTCGGTTTAACAGGTGATTGTGAGAGAAAGAAGTTTCGAGTATTTTTTTGGGATCACGTAATGATGATTTAAGCCTTTCGACAAAAGCCATATCAGCATTAATTCGTGTATCTATCTCATGCATTATGAAATCTTAGTCATATAGGATTCAAACTCTTGCTTTACACATTAACTTTTTTGTACTGAACAATTTCTATTGCAAGGGAAGCCTTGCGAGTCGCGGGTCAATGGCCACAACTAGATGCTCCCGGTTGTGCCAGGTCAGCACTCACCATGTATTGGGCCGGTGGACGATAACGAGTCCGTCGCGCGTGCCGAATCGATATGCATTCAAGAGTGTTACGTTCCCCAGTTATGAGTAACGGTCAATTGCAACTGTTGCTTCGAAATAATGAGGTTGTTTTTATTATTTGCGAATGAAATGAAATTAAAGAAATGAAATACACATTACCCGTGATACATACACCATATTGAACTATATTGAAGTGTATGCTATTAAAAGTAAACGTAAAAGAGGATCTTCAAATTTTAAGTATTGCATTAAGAACATTTAGAATTTTTGTGACAGTAACGATTTTATGTTTATATTTGAATTTCTTTTCATTATATTAATTTAAAATAGAATACAGGGGCCTTAAAAACACAGCAACGCACGTCGACGTTTGATATCGATCAAACATGCGGGAGTTATTTGGACATAATAAAGCGTATAAATTTAACGTATTTCAGGGCAAAAACAAAATTATCTAAGACATTGATTGAATAAACTTGACACTGCTCCAGATTTGACAATTCAGATTAAGACACGATAAGATTGCACACACGTAAGATATACCTACTACAAAACATTTGTTAGTTTATTACGTGAGTAACATAGAAAATATACTATTCATCGTACAAAACTATAGACTTTACCTAACTAAAGTAAATCATACGTCTACATGTTTAAGTTGAAATATGATGGTATTATTATCATTTAAAGAATATCGAGTATCAACGGACCCTTTCGTTACGGTTTTGTAACATTGTAGAGCAGGAAATGCCGACAGTATCGTGCGTTGAGGTTTCGCTTGCAAAATGTTAGGTCACCGGATCGATGGCCGCTGCATATTGTGCACCATTTCACAAGATACGCGCCTAAAGTTTTAGCGTGTCGGTAATAATTTGCGGAGGGTCCTGGGCGGCGCAGATGTGAAGATGTGAGGCACGTGCCATTGTAATAGTCGACATCTAGGGCTGCTGAGTAGAGGGTCATATTTTGAATGAAAAGCCAATACCCCTTATTTGCTTTTATGTTGATCAGATAATACAGCCTCTTGCGAGTTTGCGATAAAAACATTACGTTGAATAATCTATCGAAAAAGTAACGGTAAGTAAGTAGTCAGTTCTTTGCAGTTTAAAATTACTCCATAATATTATTTCCTATGGCATTCAAAAGGTTTTTAAATCTGACATTTTTTATTAGCTTTCAAAGATCTTGAATAATAGTGTTCGTTGACACAATAGCTGATTTCAATCACTTACTCCATGCTCCGTTAATTTCATTGTTGGGTAGGTACATGATCAATTAATTCCTTGGAAGGCAAAACCTACAACGAAGTTACTCATGGCTAAAATGACGCACAAATGAACATTGCTATTGTTTTCAATGAGGAAGGATATATGGATTTGCTTCATAAATCGAAATATAATTGGGTATATGCACGCGAAATAATATAATCGGCTCTCCGAGCCTTAGTTAATTAGACCTTTGTAAACATAATGAATAAGTGATATTTATTATAAATTTGCTATAAAACTGAGGACATCTTGCTCTCCTTAGCTAGTTCCTGTACTATTGCAACTTTCCTTGTTAAAATCTCTGTAAATACTTAATTTAATTAATATCCTTAATCTACTTCCTTAATTGTATTATAAATCGTGTGATAAAAAGTAAGTTTTTTGGTCTGTCTATCATTCACTCAGCATCAATATGATTTTCTTCTGATCTTTGGTAAATAAAACCAAGGAGTTCAGAAAAAAAAGGGGTATATCCTGCCATATAACCTTTTTTATCACAGTAACAATAGACGTGAGCGAAGCCGAGGACAAGGACTAGTAAAGAAAATATCACCTTTGCAAATTTGAAATCACTTTTTACCAGATAATATTTATTAATTATTGTTGACCGTAGTCCAGTGGTACATACGACCGTGACACAGATTCACAATTAACAGACTTGAAACAATCCGATTAAAAGAACCGATTCTGTATTTGTACGATGTCACATTTCATCTGTGCTATAACTACAATCTAGATTGGAATCACGCAAATGTACATTTCGACATATGTTCGCTAGACCTAGGCGATTGAGATTAGGAAATAAGCGACATGATCGTAACCCTTAAATACATAAATCGCGCCACTCGCTCATCTTCTTGAATCTTGAACAACGATTACAATCAGATCAGAATGGATGTTTGTATCACACCCATTTCGTGACTAATTTGCGTGTGACAAAAGGAAAATACACAATTAATGGAATAATTTATTGTAACGAATGTAGAATTTTGAGTTTTTTGAGCAGGACAAAAAATACATATTTTTTATATACATAGTATTCAAAACTTATTAAATCAGGTTTTATTCTGATTCAAAATATGGTAGAGGTATACTGTTTTTTAATCATTTTATTTATTGGTAATAAACGTAAAATACCCGTAGTCTATAGTCTATTCGTAGTATAGTAGATGGAAAACGTATAAATGTTACGATTTGTTAACGGCTTGTAGTTTCAACATCCCCTCTACGGTTAGTTATCATAGAGTCAATAACTTAGAGCAAATTGGTGAAATCACACTGAATATAAGAATGTAAATTATTATTTGCTAATGAAGGAACATACAACTTTGTCATGAGATCGCGACAGGATAGGAGTTAAAATCTGTTCGCAACTCTGCATTCAGTCATAATGTAGTATTAGCTAAAGCAGCAGGAGGAGTTTGTATCAAGAAACAAAAAGATGAAGATTAAAGAAACTCTTTGACATTAAAAGAACTTCCATAGCTCTCAGATGGGGACTGGGTAGAATTTCAAATCTGTTTGCGAGGTCATGGGCAATAGTAGTATTAGTATGCGGGGGTGTATATAAAATAAGACCTACAACTATTTGTCATTGAACGAACATAAGTAGTTGATTTATATGATTGCGTGACTTCGCAGCGATGGCGCGAGCCGGGGAGCGACATCGGTCGCGCACCATTCGCTCGGCGAAGTAAAACACTTTTGTTTTCCACCGAGTTCCGCAGACATTGACCGGTTACTATTGATGATACTACGTTGTTTTTGTCACATTTTATTGGACTGAAGACAAGGTAGGATTGTTCGCGATTCCGAGAAGGCATTGGCGGAAACGAAAAAACAACTGACAAAAAATACAAACATAATTATAAATTGTCCTGAAATAAGCATTCGTTATGTAAAGCGTTGGAAAACGATAGACAAACTTGAAGTATATTTACAACATGTAAATAATGTAATGGATATGATAATGATTAAATTTATGTTGCAAGTAGATTTAGCAAATTTATATTATTTCTTAACTGTAGATATACCTATCTAATGCATATAATTAACGCTATTAAAATAAATAACTAATAATATGTCAAATTTATTGCCTGTTGCGTTCGTCTATTTTGTCACTTTTAAAATTACCGGAGAAAGTTCTAAATAGCGCCTTGGAAAGAGAAATGATTTCATTTAGATAAATATAAGTAAAGCTACGCGTGTATGCCAACCTAAGCTAATTTCAATTACGGCGGCTCAAAGTCTAACATAATGACTGTGTGTAGACAAGTTTTTTGTGCGAATGCTGCGCCGACGGCTGAAGATTACCTTCCGTAATCTGATGTAATGCAAAAAGCAATAAGTTTGTGATAAGTCGTCAATTGATAAAGAATCACCCTTATAAGCTAATTCAAAAGTTTACAATGATTAAATAAGTAACAGGAATGTAGATGTATCAGTGTAGTTCTCACAAATTTAACAGTATCACAAATATTATAAAGCTTATAACTGGCTGTAAACGTAGCATACATTTTCGTTGAGTCAAATAAGGACAACTATGCCACTTGAATGCAAGCAATCAAACAATTCGCTAACGTCATTGGACGAAGAGTTGTGACGCGCAGTAACTTCCCGAATGAGGAGTCATCCTATATCGCTACAAAGTATGTACAGCAGTTCACGAATAACAAACTGATATTGATGTAAATGTGTTTGTTATATATATATTTAGTCTATAGCAATGCTGAGCGTCTTACTTGATCAGATAGATTGTCGCACCACTGGTGGGCCGCAGTCTTCTTCCCACCATTAAGGCCGTTAGCTAGGTGAGGTGTTAGCGGTGCTCCAGTGAACAGATCCTCCGTCAAACTAATGTCGGATATTATCCTGCCACGGGGCACAGGAGGCGGCCCTTGAGGACCGACGAAATCAAACTGACCATCCCACATGTCGTACTCCAAATCCATACTGTCCTCAACTTCAATCGATTCCCCCATTGTCCCTTTAGAACGGCCGAACAAGCCGGACTTGAACATTCAAACGCAATTTATAAATTATATACGTTCGTTAAAACTATTCGCTCTTTGGATTAATTCCAATATTGCACTTATGTAACTTAAGTTTAAGCGTAACCGTTGTCTGTGATCGATGTCTAATTTGAGTTTTCTTTTTCCTATGATTAAAATTAGATCGATCAAGATAAAGCTCTCAGTCTTTTAATGGCACACCGGATCAACTTAATATTATGGTACTTCGAAAAACCGTTCTGTTGTTAATATGCTTTAATTATGATGCACGAAAACTCTCGAGAAAGCAACCGCTCAAGTCACATTTTTTTTAAGAAATCACGATTTCACGGAATCGCTTCTTGTAAAAAATCTCTCGTTCAATTCACATTTCAATAATGACACTACTATGTTGCCACTAATTACCATCGTACACAAGCAACAGAATGATATCAAGCAATAGGAGACTCCGTCGAACTTCGTTCAAAACTTTTGACGGTTGCTGTAGCATCGTTTACACGAATTATCGGTTTTTCGTGTTCGTTCACTGATTGAATAGCATCGCATTCGTTGTCGTGGAATCGACGCAGCTCTATCTGGCGACTGTTGTGATTTGAAACAGTAGAATCACTAAAATACGTGGCGCTAGTAGGCGGTCGCGATATACACTAAGCGGTGGTGCGGGCGGCCGGCGCGGCGGCTCGCCCCACCCGTCCGCGACTATCAAGCCGCCGACCAACGACGGGGCCATTCAAATAAACTTTATTCGCTCCCCGCACATATGCACCGCCGCTTGATGGATAGTTACGAGGCAATAACCCCTTTCAGAAGCCCCCTCGGTCTGGACGCCTCCGACAATTAGATGAAAGAGTACTCATGCAGTACACTCGCCCGGCGAACGCCAGATGTGCACCAGTGTATAGCTGACTGTTGCATCGGGAGAGACGGGAGTTATATAAGCAACGTGCCTATCAGATATCAACACTTACTTAATTGGACCAGCCGTACGAATCGAATTGTTGAACCGAATAATTTGTTATTTGGCTTGGTACGCGTTACGCGATCAACAATTTGAACGTTGAAAGGAAGTGAAAACTTATCACGGAATTAATGAGACGCGGTGTTATTAAATGGCAACAAAAAAAAACTGTAGATAAGAGATGGCGTTATTTAATCCGCCCGTCGAAATTGGAGTCTTTGTTCACGAGACCGTGTGAAATGCAAGTTCGTATTAATGCAAGCTTACGTTGCGGCCGTTATTGACGGATTGCTGCCGATTGAGCAACTTGTAATTAAATCTGATCTGAATATGAATCGCATACTGACACTATTGAAATGGTTCCGAGTTGTAAGCAACATGCATTAAGGCGAGAAAATTTACGAAAAACCTTTGTACTTTTGAAACTCTTTTTGTTAAAGTATTTTGTAAAAACAATAACTCTACCGCTGGGTTTAAAATTATATAATGATAAAAATTAAATACCAAACCCTTCATAGAAATACATCTTTATGACCTTAATAAAGTTAAGGATATATAAAAAACTAGCTAAATTATACCAGTACATTTCGTAAAGAGTGGAATTTATATGTCAAAGTTTGCAAAGCCACCAGTTATTTTTTTTTTGCAATTTTACTTTAGCACAATTTTCATTGAAAATATAATGTGAAATAATAAAACACTCATGAGTTGTTTTAACATTTCACATTATGTTAAGGGATTATTTACGTAACAAGAGGCCGAGGCTGTTAAGAAAAAAATAATTGACTGATGTGAATCAAGAGTAGACATGTCGTCATAGAGAAGCCCTATGCTGTTGGGTGTCGTTAATTATATTCAATTAACAGAAGAGAGCAAGGTGAAGAAAAAAGAAACGCCCACACATAATCACTGACTAAAGAAACATTCGGTGCATTTAGCTGTGACAAACGTGAATAACTGATTTTAAAGTAATTAGAAGCTTGTACTTTTTTTCTCATAAAAAGCTTTTAAAAATAATTTTTCTGTTTCCTAAATTAACAATGCCGCTAATATTGATATACGTCTATACGGTTAAATAAAATTAAAGAATCATTGTTTGACGGATAGAGAATTTCAGAGAATTTATGTTTGTATTTATAAATACTCGATTAATTAGAAAACTCAAAAAAGCCAATTAAAAAAAATACAATATTTTTTTGAAATATTTTTAAAATATTTTTATGACAGCCGAACTGGGTAATCTTAGGTAAATTTTAATAAAGAAAAATCGACTTCAGAAACATGTTACAATACTCGAATCAACATAAATTTCCTAAGCGAATTTTCATAGTTTATGGCCCAATATCAATGAAATTTATATATAACAATCATTGCGCTTTCAATGCTTTACAATAAAAATTATTAAAATCGGTTGACAATTGGTTGTCGTGGTGTTACTGCAGTCGATTAAATAATTATTTAACTGGGGTTTTTCCGTGGCTAGTGTAGAAAATGATTATATGTAATATATGTATGTTATTTATCATTCTCCCTCCAAAATCTGATCTCATAGTAGTTCCGTATTAACAGAATAATTTATCAAGTAGAGCAAAGACGTAAAAATACATATATATTATTGCACAAAATGAAGAATACCTGCTCTGTCGTGCTGAAAGGTTTTAAATTTAAAACATGACGTTTAGAAATTCGATTTCGTCAGTAAATACTTTTATGTACGTGGAGGAGGTCGCAAACTATAGGAATTCTTATATTTTATCTTCAAAACGAGGATCTTTAAGTTTTCATGAATATTTCGAAAGTTAAAATATAATTTTTTAATAGTTTGCCTTTGATAAGGTATATGAAGCGAAAGTGTTTCCACTTTACTCGCGGAATAGTTTGATACAGAAAAGTAAATTACGGTTTAAACTCGCAAAAGCCAGTTTAAATGAAACCTTTACAGGAGTCGAAGGTTGTTCTCAGTTCTGATATACGACATCGCGTTTATAAAAAAAATTATGTTAGCCGAGCACGCGGGGTTGGATTTTAATTTTGGTGTTCCCCTTAGTCATGCGTAATGGGATTAGGGGGTTTGGGATTGGGGGAGCTACCATTATTCGATACAGAGGATTTGGATAATCCATGGAAAAAGTAGTACATGTATTATGATAAAATCACTTTTATTTTACTATATTAAGTAAAATGGTGACTTTATGTTTGTCATCTTAAATTTGACAATGATTAATGAATTTCAATGCAACTTATGTAGAAACATAGGCTTCTATAACTGTAAATTTGAAGTATGTTTTATATTATTCAGTTGAGTAACCTATCTTAGAGATCTATCGGTCAGCCGGTTTAAAATTTAGTTCAACATTATACATGTATATATACATACTATAGGTGTTTACTTAAAGTTTTACTTTTTTCCTGTGGGACCAGTTTTACTCCCTTAGACGGAATCATATCTGCCAAGGGCTTTGCCATGCTTATATAGAATACATGAAAGTATTTTTATAGTTATATTCAACAGTTACACTGCCGGCCAAAAGTTTGAGACCACTTTGTACACAGGTTATAATTTGCAAAATATTTTATATCTGCGTATGA
>DWHQ01001139.1:0-11462 GCA_018247955.1 Eurytides marcellus marcellus | reverse complement strand
GTTCACCTGATGGTAAGCAATCACCGCCCCCCATGGACATTTGCAACATTACAGAACTTGCAAATGCGTTACCAGCCTTTAAGGGGGCGGGGGAATATTTGAAAAAGGGAGGCAGCAGGAGCGAGTGTAAGGAAGGAGTAGAGAGGAGGCAGGAGGGAGGGAGGAAGGGAGGGAATGGTGGCATAGGGAGGGGAATGAGAGAGGAAGGAAGGGGAGGGAGGGGGGTGAGCCACCGGCCATCTCACTCACCGGACGAAACGCGAAAGCAAAAACGCTTCTACTTTACGCCGATTTTCTGTGAGGTTGGTACTTACCCCGTTCGAGCCAGCCCATTCAACAGCGGGAACAGCTGCGTGGCTCTACTACCGTATTTTCAATCCCAAGTCTATCCAACACGCTTCTGTATTTGGAAAAGTGATCGCCAACAATATCTTTATTTAATTTTTTGAGCACGAACTGGATTCATCATCTGTGCCTTACGACGTGCAAGTTCAGGGTGTCGTTTGAGAAATAACCTTAACCATTCTTCCCCGTGATATTTTTGGCATCATCCGCAGAGTCAAGCGGTTTTGAACTCATGTAGCTAAAAACACTCTGTGGTATTGCCTGTTTATGGGCAATATGTCGCTTGTCATCACCTAAACGACTTGCTTGTCGTGTCACTTTATTTCCTAGCGAAAAAAAACATTGTTAGAATGTAAATATTTAAAGTAATTAATTCGTCTTAATGCCAAGGATGGAATCGTTTTACATTAACTTTGTGACAGAATAGACTGATATGTTGTCGTGCACACTCAACATTCTGACGTCTATACGTAATACGTGACAAGGCAGCTTTGTATCCACTTTTATAGCCTTTTATCACGCTTACGGAGGCTGAAATTTGGCAGAGCAATTTTAAAGAGATTTGCGGATTTTTTTTAATAAGTATAATAAAGCATAACCATTCGACGGAATTGCCTCGCGGTTAGATTTATTAGATTTTTAGGTTGCGATGGTTAGTGTAATGGTAATATTGTAAATAATGGTTGTATGTAACATTTAATAAACAAATAAGTTAATTTAGAAATGCGAATATGTTCATCGTTTACGTTTTTACTATTAAAGTCAAGCAAGTGATCTGTCATACCATAAATGTTCCTCTTAAGAGATATACTCTGAAGAAATCCTCATGACAAGGTAATCTTAACTACTACCATTTTTCCGTCTTTTCACTGTTGTGGATTTTAAGAATCTCAAAAATTATTTGCGTCACTTAATCTACCTATATATAAATAACCCACATTAATAAAAATAATAAATGGCCGCATAATTTTTTTTAATATCTGTATATATAACATTTCTGATATTACTTCTTTACTTTTCCATTTCTAATGCAATATCAGTTATTTTAATGCGAGTTTCAATTTATAAAGAATATCCAAATTTTATATTACGTGTTTTATCTTCTATTTTCGTCAATGTGATCACTATCCTCGGTAGTAGAGACCAGGGTTCGATTCCCCGCCGGAGAGATCTTTTGTCGATGTTTGTTAATTCGCTCAATTCATTAATATACACTTTGTATATACCTACCTACATATTTACATACATTTCAAACTAAATTAATTTTGTATCATATTAATTAATGCTAATTCTACAGTTTTATTATTTAATGTAAATATGTGTTGCCTCATGTTTTTTTTTTTTTGCAGGTACGTTAGCAATGTAAGCAGTTTCGAGACATTAACATTTTCACGGGTGAACCAATTTTATTATTTGTCGCGTGTTACATCCATTAGGAGACGAAGTATTACTAAAATGTTTGTACAAATAAATACTTTACAATATAGACACAATTAAAAATAAATCTAGCCATTCATAATAATTATCATATTGACGTATCTCAAAACTTCAATTCTATTTCTACTTTATCTAAATACGTATTTAGGTTCTGATAATAAAAAATGCTGTTTTAGCTATGAATTTTTATAATTCATCGATACAATAATGATCAAGGGTAAATCGTATACCTGGAAAGTTTAATCGTTTCCTTCGGTGACAAAATAGGTCAAATTGTTCCGATGGGTTTATAGATCCTAGGAGGAATAGTCTGACATTAAGCCATCCGGAAATAATACGAAATGATACGTTAATTAACGTCTTAATTAACAATTGCGTCTCCAGACCGACTACTGCCATTATTATGTCAAATCTAAACCAGAAATAACTCAGTAAATAATAATTTCCCCCCCAATAAATAAACGCAGGCCGCTCGCATAGGCCATTTGGGCGGCTTAGTGCCCTAACTCTGATGCTAATTGATCGTAAATTATGATAATTTGCGTTTCAGCCCACCCCGCGCCACTTTAGTCCATCATGAGTGTAATTATTTGACGGGCCGGGGAAAAATGCGGAGTCGCTATGATTAACGCTTTCTCGAGTTATGGGAGCCTAGTAGTCGACTGAACGAATGAACTCTGCCGAAATAGCAGTATTGGATTCAAATAGAACATCAAGTGTAAGAATAAATAAATAAATGCTCATGATGAGCTAAGACTTTTAACTTTATAAGGTATTTGATTATAAAGCTGTGCTCCATCGAAAGTAATAATTTATAAACTCCAATTTTTCTGTAGTTCATTCTTTGGTAATACTAAAAAACTTGCTCGAAGCGTAGAACGCTTTGTAATTTGTTGTATATTTTATTATATTTACACTGATATTGATTACTAAACAAAGATGATATTCGACTTTTTTTCCTGTCCGCAATATTTATTCTATAATAATTTCTTGTCGGATTTTTTTTTTGTTGAAACTTAGATGCGATAAAATATGTAAATTCGTTTCCTTGTTCCATTTTTTATTATTTTCAATAAGCATTTTTAAGAATTGTTTCTAGTATTAAATTAATCTTAGGTCAAAGGTAAAAATAATGTTATAAAAACATTTATATAAAAAAAATATTACGTTAATACTTACTGATGCTCGGAAACTAAAATGGAAATCACTTCCATGTCATCAGAAAGCAATGTTCACATCTATAATGACATTATCATCAGGGAATTGTTGAAATCAAAATGAAACATATAATCAAAATCCACACGAACGATCTCATGACAATAAATCAGTAAAACAATCAATCAATGCCTATATCAATTCTCGAAGTTGTGTAAATAAAGACATTTATTGATGTATTAACCGTACACATAATACATATAATATTACGACAAAGTTAATTACATATGTTAAAAATCTAAAATTCTGAAGGCCAACCATTTTTATTGTAGTTTATTATGATTACTTTACAATATTCAATTAATTCGCATAGCTTAAATCGAAATCGATCCGTTTCATATTACAACATAAAAGTTTATCTTATAGGCCGTATCAAATGTTGGCGGGAATTAGCGAATTTTAAGCTTATTTGTTTTCCAAATTTAAAATTATTAACAATTATTAGATAATATTTATTATCAGACGAATTTTAAACGGGTTACTAAAATTTAAAATAAGAACATGTTTACCGTGTTAGAACAAAAAGACTTCCCCTCCCATCAAAGTCGTAGGATGTTGATAATTAACTGGAATGATCGGAATAAAACGATGCCGACATTAGCTTTCTTCCTCTGTGAATTAATATAGGTAAACATTAAAAAACGTCGATGTACCACCCAGTACCCACATATCCCTACATTCTTTTATGAATCGACACAAAGTGTCTCTTAATTTCACCTCCCCACCGACAAGCTTTACAAAGTTGTATTTGCAGAGTACCGTTAGAATACAAAGTGTTTGTTGCAATATTTTTTTATATATTACCATTAAAAAGAAATAAGTAATATTCTATTGTAGCTATTATACTACACATATTTATGTATTATACACAGGGTATAGTGATAGAGGGCGTATTGAGTATAAAAATTAACATACACTAATGCCTTGTCTTCTCGATTGTTTGATTAATTTTATGGGATATAAATTAGCTTATGTCGCTTACTGTGCCATAAACTGGACCATACCAATCGAAAATTATACCAATAACTTGTTTTCTTTACGTGAAAGAAAAGAATAAATCAACGAACACACACGTGGATTTACATAATAGTGTGGATTGTAAAGCTATAATTGTAAGAAATAACCAATTATTTTATGAATATGTTCAAAAATTTCAATTCATATTTGGGTATCAAATTTCACAATAAAAAGTTAACATCAACCTTGTAAATGACTGGTTCGAATCCTATTAGATTGGTTATATAGGTTTCTTTCTATGTTTAGTTTTTAGAGTGCCAAATCACTGTCTGCGTCACATTTTGTCACCGGTGTTTGGTGAATCGACGACAGACAGACAACTGTCTTGTTTTGAATACAATAAGCACTGCAAAACGTACCTCGTGATAACTCTATCTACCCCGTAAGGTCAAGCTTGCTGTAAGAATTAACACGTGGTTAACCAAGTAAATTCTGGCTTAGGCGTAGTTTGTGGGACAGACATATCCTACTTTTATTCTGGAAGTATAAAAAAAGAAACTAAGAAAATCACTCGAAAATTTTATGAACGAAAGGTTGTACATATTTTTTTTTAATTCAATTGCAAATCAGTTATATTTCATAGTCTGGTGGCGGTAAGACTTAACGATTAAGTTCCTCCACCACACTCCCACTTACCATTTATTTTATCCCAAAATATTGTTGTGTTTAGGTTTAAAGGAACAAGTTTGCAGGGAAATTAGGACACATTAAATCTCTAGATGATGAGCAACAGATTTCGACAGCACAATTGGCAGGGTGCTGTGAATGTCACTTAACACTAGAAAACGCGCATCTTACTCGTCCCGTCGCTACAAAAACAATTATATAAATATTTAATTGATAAAAATTTGCTGACGCTACTGTAGGAGGGTGTCACACAAAGACCCGACTGCTCTCTTCCTCCGAGCTCTTTCCTTCCACTTTTTACTTTTTGGTACTCTTGTCTCCCCCGTCCCCAATGCTCCTCGCTCTGTTCTATGCGAGTGTATTTTTTTGCCTTTTTGCCTTTTCCTACGTACGAACGTCCTTTGTTGAACACATTGCGTTACGTGCAATTTCTTATAAACGAACGTTGACGTACATTGCTAAATTATAATGATTTTTTTACATTTAAACGCGCATAATCGCGCTCATTACCTAATACAACAGTTTTTTATCTATTCGAGATGTAAATTATGTTTTAAGCGTCAACGTTTAATGATCATTCAGTAGTCAATCTGAAAAACTGGTTTACTCTAATAACTTCTTGTTTCTGTGAGCTTTATTAAAAATTCTGCTAAGTTAGATGCTCATTTAATCAATCATTGGTAACAAATTGTCTTGTTTTATTCATATTCACTGTTGCGTCATAAGGATTGAATAGATTTTTCCTAGATACGAAAAATCTGGTCTCGTTAGTTCAACGGTGTGTTTTACAAGAGATGTAGCTTAATTATTATATAATCAGATAGTACAAGTATAGATAATGTTGTAACAGCCTTCTTTCTACCTTAGGTTCTTTAAATACACCATTGAACTACGTAAATACCTTCGCATACAAAAGAAAATTCGATATTTATTGATTTTAATTTTTCGATCCTAAAGATTATCACTGACATTCGAAGCTTTTGGAAGGTGAAAACAGGTTTTTCATAATAGATCTGCGTTATCGATGTACCAGCAGATCTTTAAAGGGGAATGTGTAACACGTGCTATATAGTAGCTATGGAGCCTTGTGTCCATTTAAAATAGCAGGCGGATAATTACATTTATTTATATCACATACACTCGCTATCGCGTGACGGGGTGCATGATAGTCGCAACAAGAGCTGTCGTTCGCGAAGAAAATAGTAAAAGCTTTTATCTTTTATCAAATATACAATATTGCGATCCAGAAAGACGCATTGATCGATGAATATATTGCTTTTTACTCCGCTCTTGCACAAAACAAGAACTCAGTTTTAGTCACTGGGTTTTGGGTAGTTAGTGGTTTGGTTTGATTGGTTATTCAAACTTCCTGTTGCTTCCAGTCACTACTCTGGTCGACTACCATATAACCACCGTCCAGTGGCTCGTTTCTCTTTTCATGTTAGTATCAATCCGCACACTAGGGCAACGAAATAGCGTCTTCTGACAGCATTTGCAGACAGATTTTATCAATTGCCATACATTATTAACAACAAATCGTTAATTTACCAAGGAAACGTCTTGTATTATAATTGTTATTAAAAACAAGCTAACAACATAAATGTTTAAATCAACCGGTTTCAGTCATGGAATGTTCTAGTAAAGCCCACTAAGAATCTTTGCGAATATTCATTAATTTTGTCGTAAAGAAAGATTTTGCGTTGATACTAAAATCCTTCTTAATATTGTAAACTCGAATGTTTGTTAGTTAGTAGCTTATTTCTCTACCTACAGTAATGGAGCAACATATCGATATGATTATGGACAAAAACATAAACTAAGGAAACACACAAAATACTATAATTTTCTAATATTATAAATACCCAATCATATTTGCTTGTTTGCCTTTCCATTTACGTGCCACCAATAAACGTATATGTGTATTCATTGGGATAGCATTAAATCTTACCTTGTTATGCTTAATACATAAATCAAACCCAGAAATATGTTTGTAATACTACCGCATTACGTTTGCTTAAAAGCGCCCCGACTTTTACAGAGTCTATCTGGTAGTACCACAGTATGGCCAGTTATACCGCTAAGTATTGTGCTAGAACTATTATGGTACGGTTTTAAATGACTGACCCGTTGGTGTAGTAGTTAGTGCTCCTGACTAGTCGAAGAGGACAAAGTATTTGTGTGATGAGCAGCAGTATCTGTTCTGTGTCTGGGTGTTAACTATCTATATAAGCGTTTATTTAAAATATATAAGTATGAATATCAGTCGTCTGGTGGCCATAGTACAGGCTCTGCCTAGTTTGGGATCAGATGGGATTGTTTGTGTGAAATGTCCCTTGATATTTATTTATTATTTAATGTTGCCAGTATAATTACTAGGCATGGAGATGTACCGTCTTATCCTTCTTGAGCAGTGCGCAGATCTAAGCAGTGTTGAACTTTTAGAAGGTTGGATTGAGATGATATGGGCGATCGTGTCGCTTACTCTTAGGCGCACGGCATGCTCGTTTAGTCACTTATTTTCCTAGTAAATTGAATATCTAAATATTATCTAGGCATCTAAAGCAAAAATAACTATGCATAAAGTCAATAAATATTAAAAAAAAACTTCAAAATGTAAAAGAACATTAAAGTCAACAGAAGCGAATACTACTTACATAAAATTAAGTTAATAGTCATAATCATTAGCGTAGAGAAAACAGAGCTGTGTCAATTAAGCCCTATCGTGTTCTCGAGTAAATATGTATTACGGGGGCCAATTCAAAAGCTTCTCACAACCATTTAAATACAATGAAAAGAAAACCGACATGTTTCCATACAAAAACGTTACCTATCCATCCCGCGCCGCGTATGAAAGCGCCGAAGCAAGAATAAGGAGCAAACAAAACGTCTATAGAGGCAAGACTAAACATTTCCAAGACGATGCTCTGGGGGCGATGGGCGAGTGGAGTTTGGGGTGGGTGGCTAGCACACATATCCGCACCGCAAACTTTTACGCCAACTACTCGCACCCCTACCAGCGATTTTACACCTTACGACGAATACAATACGACCGTGCTCGTGTGAAGAACGTAAATTTGCATTGCCACAAAACTGTAATACATTGTCCATTCGAGAGAGGCCTCTGACACTGTATTACAGCCCTCCTTGAGGAACACGGGGGGTTGGAACGCAGGGGGTGGGGCGGTTCGTCGTAAAATGGTTCCTCCACGTTCACAATTCACGTGTGTGCGCCGCTCGCTTATTTGAAATGAAGCAAATCTAAAGCCACATAACAAGTATGTAGATTCGCAAGGAAATGTCTTTAAGACCTACAGAGTAGATTAAAATGTTCGGCTCCTCGGTTGTTTTACATTATGCGAATGAAATGGAAAAACGCATTATATTGAGATTAATTAATACACTGAGAATTAATTACACGAAAGGCCTTTTATAATAGTTATATTAAAAGTTTTCAGTATTACTTACTTCTTAATTATTTAATTATAAGTTATGAAAACATATCCCACATGAACTAACAAGTCAGATTAATTCAGCAGACTATTTGATTCCTTAATTGAATTAAATAAAATTCTAATCGTATTGAATTCACTTGTGTCATAGCTTTTATTCCATAATATGATCATTCATATTTTATTTACGTATATACATTTACACATGTATGTAGGTATATGTGTGTGTGTGTGTGTATTATAATTATAAATTAATAAATGAAACGTAAATTTGGAAGAGCAATCTTCTGACAGAGGCATTTCATAAAAGAATAAATTCCTAAAAGAATGGCCCCAACCAACTTATTAACGCTGTTGGTGGAATAAATATTATCATTATCATTATCGTTGGCTGATCTGCATCATATCATAAGAGGATATTATGTAACAATGACAATGATTAGATACACACTATTGGCCGACAAATTATATCGCCTCAAAAGAATGTAATTCCATTTATAGCAGAGTATTCTGGTGTAGCAAAAGTTTTGACGATCCATTTATTTTAAATAGATCGGACTAATCTTAAGAGTAACTAGACAAGCCGGTGAGATGCTTCAAGTACAGTCGCGCGGCGAACTCATTGTGTGTACAGTCGCGCTCAACGGACGACAGCGTTGCTATTTGTCGCCGTCGGACAGTCGGCGACACCTGTCCCCGTCATCCGGTCTTTACCCGCTTAATGAACACTCGCTTTTAGCTTCGGATGCGTGATTGTTTTAGGGACAGTATAGAGCGGTTTTGTTCGTTTTATATCCTCTGTTCACGATATTACCTGATTTTTAAGACAACGTGTAGGTATTATTGAATAAAACGTTTAAATTTTTTTAGTTCGCAACATTTTTGGAACATAAAATTGATAATATGATTATCATGTTAAGGTGTGAATATACAAAACCTGTTTTCATCTAATATGACAGTCTTCTCTATATTTTATTAAAATTTTAGCACTACAACACTTTTCTTTTCTTCTTATTTTTAGTAAACAACTTCAATAATGATAGAGTAACGTTTTTTTTCTATAAACCTTTGATTGTGACCTTTATTAAAAAGATTGTTTACACATACACTCTCCATCTAATAGTATATATAAATAATTAATATACATTTTTAATAGCAATTTAATGGTATATATTAAAAAAGCACAAATGTTAGCAGACAATACTGTTATACCCTTACTAAGACTATCATTTTGTATTTTCTGGATTTATTCATTTTATGAAACAATTAAAGCACGGAGGAAAGTACCATAATCTCAATACTCAATAGTCTATCTATTTTATTGTACTAAGGCCAATTTAACTAGCCATAGTATATTCAAAGTACCAGGACAACATAAAATATAAATAGCATATTTACACAGTCCATGAACGTATGTAAGTACAATCGCCGTTACTTATTTGCATTCAGCTAATTAACGTCGCGCGGCCGAGGATTCCTAGCATAGGTTGTTACGCGTACAGTCGCGCCCGCGCGTTGTTTCGCTAATTGTACCTTCGGACGGTCAGCAACACCTGTCGTTAGCATCCGGCCTCCGTGCGCCTCTTAACGATCGACCGCTTACAGTATCAGTCAGATGGCTTACGCAATTATAATACAGTGTAATATATCGAGTTGTGCCTAATCTTGCCGGTACAGTCGCATTGAAAACGTCCAATTTATTTTATTTTCTTTATTAATAACACAAAATCAACCAATCTTGATAGTGATATATTTAATAGCAAGTCAACCAATGTCTGTATCAGCGTGTTTCAACGATGGTATGTAGTAAAATAAGCAACTACTTCGGTTTATATATTGCAGGAAAAGTTTCGTCTATAAATTTAAAGTGCTTTGAACTGGTGTACCACTCTATACTAAAACCCTCCTGCATACATAATTTATGTGTTCACATATAGCGATTCCTAATCTTTACAGTATGTTACAAAACAAACGAGTACAACAAATCAATCTGCTACGAATGTATTATTTCATTGACATTATTAAGTAAATTCGATTAAAAATAAGAACGCTTTTACTAAAGAAAACTGCGCACTGTGTGTATTACTCCATGAAAACTTTTTCCAAATGGCACAACACCACGCACTGGCCGGTTAACCAAAACAAAAAAAAAAGAACACGAAGCAAACGTCAAAGCAAGTGGCCGCGCCGCTCTAAATCCGTGAGCGGCACGAGCGAAAGCACAACGCCAATCCGACAATAGAGCGGGGCCGGCATTCCAATTCGGCGCGCTATTGTTGAGGATAGCGACGCCATTGGCGGAGGGCCACAATGGGCCACGCCCGCGACGCAAAACCCCATTGTAGTTACGACCCGCGAGCGCGCCGCCCATGGGAAAACCGACGAAAACAATGCGACGATTGTCTCGTCTACAATATTGTGTTGCCGGCCTTACTCGATGTCAGATGCGTACAGATAATATCATCTATTTGTCTGTATTACAATGACATTAAGATACTAATTACCTTCATTATTAGTTAGAAATAGAATTTGTTGTTTATCTAAAAAAAATAACGTGTGCGTCGCGTGACGCCCGACAGAAGCGATAGCTTTTTACTGTTTAATATCGAAATTGTTAAACAATTTAATTTTCTACAATAACTTTCAAAAGCGGTGATAGTTTTAGGTTATATGCTTACTGTCAACCTGCCAAACTGTCGACTGAAGCCCGACAGACTGGCACCGTTACGCGTTACGTTACGAAGCGGTTTACCCTCCCATAAAAAGTTAACACTTCAAAAACTTTAGGAGAAAGCTGATCCAGTATGAACCCGAATTTTTTTCGGAATATAAAATGATGAGACGGGCCATACGCCTGATGGTTATCGAGATACCTATACAACATAACCTGCTTGGAGCTGCACTGTGTTTGTCATCCAGAGATTTAAAATATTATATGTCTTTGCCGAGAAATACTGCTTGTGCAATGCTGTCAAGCTACAACACAGTAGTGCTAGTGGCTAGAATAACTCACGATGCTAGTTAATATTTCCATAAGATAGTATCACTATACCATCTTATCCATCATTACTCTCCTATCACTACTCAACCATCTCCTATTGGTACGTAACTAATAAAAAATCGAAAAAGTATTTCCATATTCAAAGAAGACAAAATTTTACGACCGAATATTTCACTACCCGTAAAAGAAAACAAAATTAAATTTTTAGAAGACAGTAAAAATCCAGTAAAATTGTAAATATAATGTTACATGGTAAATTGTGAGCATAACCTATTTAAATAACATCTTATCTACGTACCACAATTAGGGCAAATAAATAAACAATCATTCATTCACTCAAAAGCGAAATTATTCACCATACTGTTTGCGTT